>CM069911.1:110603523-110782348 GCA_036172215.1 Camellia granthamiana
GGCCTATTGTATTTGGAGCAATTAGAAAAGCCAAAATTATCCACTAGCTATGTCGCCTTGGTTGGAGCCAAGATGAGGTCTTGTTAGAGACCGACCATGGATATGAGAGTACCCACTTTTCCACGATGTGCCTGTTATGGATAACCAGATGCGAGATCTCATTTGATGCTTGAGAGGCGAGCAAATAGAGAATTCGAGTTAGACGCTAGGAAGCAACTTGTGCGCTAAAAAGCGACTAGACTAAGTGTTGGAACAATCTTCTGTGTAAATAAAATGAACTGAAATAATTCAAACAAAATAATTAAATAACATACCGAATTTATTTCTTGAACCAAATAAAAATTACAAGACCAAGTCGAGTGTGTGACACTCTGTCCTTAAGACAGATTCGCCCCGCTACGGTGCTCACGGATATGTGGCGTCTATCTCCCAGGATACAATGATCTTCAAAAAACTTGTAGTAGCACTCCACACAAATTTTTTACGGCGAACCAAACCTATGTTCTAACTCTCTGAAATTTATTCCTAAAATATAAATGAAGAATAATGAAAAAATGCAGAATTTTTGGACAGCAAAAAGACCACAATTAAACTGAATTTTTCCTCACCAAGACTGTTGAAAATACCATGTATTTATAGGCAACAACAATGTACCCGAATAGGTGCAAAAATGGAAATGAAGAGGTGCCCAACAGTTTTGACCGTTGGGAAGAAAAACAATTCAAACAAATTTGAATAATGATCAGAACAGTTTCAAAACCAAATCTATCCGGGTGCTTTATTTGGACCATACCAACTATTGTGGAATTCAAATCCAAAGTGTTTGAATATAATAATTAAACTATTTAAATAGTTTAATCTAAATAAAGGAAAAGGTATAAAATTTTTAGGATACCAAAAATTAAATTTAAATTTAAATTTAAATTACAAACTTTAGGAAACCACTCAGGAAACCAAAATTTAAATTTAAATTTATATTTAAATTAAATTCTCACAATAATTTTTTATTGAAAAATTCAAAAGAATTTTGTTTAAAAAATTAAAGTTAGACCCTAAAACGACGTTAATTTCCCATTCACTCAAAAATGGTTTTGACGTCACGTCTCCACCGTGTGCCTTGCCACGCGGCAAAGAACACGTCACCTTTTCGGACCTACCCCAAAAGACGTTTGGGGCCCACTCAATTTTGGCCTCAAAGTCGGCCCAAAATAAGCCATATAAAATACCATTTTTCCAACAATCCCCCACATGAATGGAATTTGACGGAGAGAAAATGCAACAACATGATCTAATCAGAGAGTTAAGAAATTGGAAATATTCTGCAAAGGATAGGTAGCTTTTGGCTTTGAACCTTCCCTTGTGAGACACTATCGGATTTACTAGCTAATCAGTGAACACGATGTCTTGAACTGTTCAGCCGTTTGTGTAAACCAAGACAATAGAACTCACACAGTATATTCCCAGACACAGTTTAGTTCTCACTATTGTGTTCATTTTGGCCCTGAACAACCTGGTCTTTCATGAGTGCTCTAGAGAATTGTAGCCCTTCACAAATCTCACAGAACCGGCCCAGTTCACACTCACATAGGTGATTCTTATGAAGAGTATCCTGCCATACTCCACTAGGTTTACCTAGATATAAGAATCATTAAAAGTTTTACTTAACCTAAAACGCTGCAGACATCACTATTTCATCATAGAAATGGGTAGGAGTTAGACTCCCCAGTGATCCTTCTGAGTCAATCACAACTCGGTTGTCCCTTTGAACCTAGATCTTGGGATCTCCAGTCAACTAGGTTGGGTTGCCGTTGTGGTAACTCTTATTTAATAGGCTTAAGTCCCATTCCCCTCGATGAATTCTCAACTAACTCTCTTGCTAACCCTTTGGTTAGTGGATCCGCTATGTTGTCTTTAGACTTAACATATTCTATGGAAATAATTCCATTAGAGAGTAGTTGTCTTACGGTATTATGTCGACGACGAATGTGTCGTGACTTACCGTTATACATATGACTCTGTGCTCTACCAATTGCTGATTGACTATCACAATGTATGCATATAGCAGGCACCGGTTTTGGCCATATTGGAATATCTTCAAGGAAGTGGCGAAGCCATTCTGCCTCTTCCCCAGCTTTGTCTAACGCTATGAATTCAGATTCCATAGTAGACCTAGCAATACAAGTCTGTTTGGAAGATTTCCAAGATACAGCCGCCCCACCAAGAGTAAAAACATACCCACTGGTGGACTTCGAGTCTCTAGTATCTGATATCCAATTTGCATCACAGTATCCTTCAAGTACTGCTGGATATCTAGTATAATTCAACCCAATGTTACGAGTAAATCGGAGATATCTAAGAACCCTTATAACTGCTTTCCAGTGTTCTACTCCCGGATTACTCGTATATCTACTTAATTTACTTACTGCATAAGCTATATCTGGGCGAGTGCAGTTCATCAAGTACATTAAGCTTCCAATAATTTGGGCATACTCTAATTGAGAAATACTTTCCTGTATATTCTTAGAAAGATACAAATTAACATCTACAGGAGTTCTAGCAAGATGATCATCATCTTTGCTGAATTTGTCAAGTATTTTCTCAATGTAATGAGATTGTGACAAAGTATAACCTTCTGATGTTTTGGTAATTTTCATACCAAGAATTACATCAGCAATGCCCATGTCCTTCATGTCAAAATGTTTATTCAACATTTTCTTAGTAGTTTTAATCATATCATTATTACTACCAATGATGAGCATATCATCTACATAAAGACATATAATGACATAATCTTTGTCTGTGTTTTTAATATAAACACATTTGTCACACTCATTAATTTTGAATCCATTTGACATCATTGCCTTGTCAAATTTCTCATGCCATTGCTTTGGCGCTTGTTTTAAACCATATAATGATTTAACCAATTTACACACTTTCTTTTCTTTACCTGGAACAGAAAAACCTTCTGGTTGTTCCATGTAAATTTCTTCATTTAACTCACCATTTAAGAAAGCGGTTTTAACATCCATTTGATGAATTTCTAGATTGTATAGAGATGCTATGGCAATTAGCATTCTAATGGACGTTATTCTAGTAACCGGTGAGTATGTGTCAAAGTAATCTAGACCTTCTTTTTGTCTAAAACCTTTGACTACAAGTCTTGCCTTGTATTTGTCGATTGATCCATCTGCTTTCAATTTTCTTTTGAAAATCCACTTGTACCCAAGAGGTTTACAACCTGGTGGCAAGTCCACTAATTCCCAAGTATGATTTTGCAAGATGGATTCAACTTCACTGTTGATAGCTTCTTTCCATAAAGGAGCTTCAGGACTGGACATAGCTTCTTTAAAAGTTAAAGGCTCATTTTCTAACAAATATGTTAGAAAATCTGGACCAAAAGATTTTGAGGTTCTAGCACGTTTACTACGCCTAAGTTCCTCTTCCTCATTTTGATCTAACTCTTGTTCTTGATCATGTTCTTGATCCTTACTAGTAATAGCATCAAAAGATCTCTTATTATTACTAGTCTCTTGTCCAGTCTTATTTGGAAATACATGTTCAAAGAATGATGCATTTCGAGACTCAATAATAGTATTTACATGCATTTCGGAATGTTCTGATTTATGAATCAAAAACCGATATGCACTACTATTCTTGGCATAACCAATGAAAATGCAATCAATGGTCTTAGGACCTATCTTAGTCTTTTTAGGACTAGGAATAGCCACTTTAGCCAAACACCCCCACACTTTTAAGTATTTGTAGGATGGTACTCTTTCATGCCACAATTCATAAGGTGTTTGATTCACTTTCTTTCGGGGTATTTTATTTAAAATATAATTAGCAGAAAGTATTGCTTCCCCCCACAAGTTCTGAGGTAATCCAGAACTAATTAACATGGCATTCATCATTTCTTTTAAAGTCCTATTTTTCCTTTCAGCAATTCCATTTTGCTGAGGTGAGTAAGGAGCGGTGGTTTGATGAATTATTCCATGTTCTTTACAAAATTCACCAAAAGGTGATTCATATTCACCACCTCTATCACTTCTAAGTTTCTTGATTTTCTTACCAAGTTGATTTTCAACTTCATTCTTATATTGAATGAAAGTTTCCAAAGCTTCATCCTTGGTTCGAATTAAATAAATATAACTATATCTAGTATAGTCATCTATAAAAGTGATTACATACTTTTTTCCACCTCTGGTTTGAATTGATTTAAAATCACAAATGTCACTATGAATTAATTCAAGCGGTTCCGTACTTCTTTCAATTGAATGAAAAGGAGTTTTAGATAATTTTGCCTCAACACAAATTTCACATTTATGATTTGAATCAATGTCAAATTTAGGTAAACATTCCATATTAATTAATCTACGTATAGATCCATAATTAACATGTCCTAGTCTACCATGCCATAAATTTGAAGACTCAAGCAAGTAAGAAGAAGATGTATTATTATTAATAACTGAGGGTACAATAGTCATTACATTTAACTTGAAAAGGCCATCAGACATGTAACATTTTCCTACATACATCCCGTTTTTGGTAAGTACAAACTTGTCACTTTCAAAAACTAGCTTAAATCCATTCTTACTCAACAAAGATCCGGAAACTAAATTCTTGCGAATGTCCGGTACAAGCAGCACATTGTTGAGAGTGAGTTCCTTTCCTGATGTCATCTTGAGTACAATCTTTCCTTGTCCTTCAACTTTGGAAGTTGAGGAGTTGCCCATAAAGAGTTGTTCACCATTGTCCATTGAAGAATAAGATGTGAACATCTTTTTGTCGGCACAGATATGGCGAGTAGCACCAGTGTCCACCCACCATTCTTTAGGATTTCTGACAAGATTTGCCTCGGAAACAACTGCAGAAAGATTTATGAAATCTACACCATTGGAAATTTTATCCATTTCGGTCATTTTGGCTTTAGCAACCTTCTTACTTGATCTTCCTTTGCCTTTGCAAAGATCAGTTCCAGTAGCCATAAATTCTAAATTATAAACCACAATTATAATTAGAATTTAATACTACACAGAAAATTAAAACCAAATAACACAGAATTTTAAATTCTGTAAATAATAAAAGAAACAACAATTGTAACTTTTATTTCCAATTAATTTGAAAATAAAATAAAATTTTATTTAAACAAATTAAACCAAAACTACAGATATAAAATCTGTTAAAATAAAAGAAACAAAACAAAATGTAACTTTTATTTTCAATTAATTTGGAAATAAAATAAAATAAAATTTTATTTAACCAAATTAATTCCACACAGAAAACTAATCCAAATTCACAGAATTAAATTCTGTAAAAATAAAAGAAATAAGAATGTAACTTTTATTTTCCAATTAATTTGGAAATAAAATAAAATTTTATTCAACCAAATTAATTCCACACAGAAAATAAAAGAAATAAAAACTATAACTTTTATTTTTCAATTAACTTGGAAATAAAATAAAATTTTATTTAACCAAATTAATTCCACACAAGAAATTAAAATCTCTTGTTACACTCCAATAATTAAAATACTGAAAACAGAATTTTAATTAATGAAAACTCAGAAAATAATTTCTAAAACCCAAAATTAATTTCTGAAAAAATTCCACAAAAATATATTCTGAATTGTTAATGACACCAGTATCGTACTACTAGTTGTTGTCAAAGAAAAGAGACAGTATATTACTACTATCTGTCAAATAGCATATAATCACTATTTGTTTTTCCAACCAGAATATTATTTTGTAAATCCACAGAAAATAATTTTCTTTCGAAATTATTTACGAAGAAAGGAAAAAGGAAACAAACGAAAAAATTCTGTAAACAGAATAATTCGTATCTGTCTTAAGATTGTTGGAACAATCTTCTGTGTAAATAAAATGAACTGAAATAATTCAAACAAAATAATTAAATAACATACCGAATTTATTTCTTGAACCAAATAAAAATTACAAGACCAAGTCGAGTGTGTGACACTCTGTCCTTAAGACAGATTCGCCCCGCTACGGTGCTCACGGATATGTGGCGTCTATCTCCCAGGATACAATGATCTTCAAAAAACTTGTAGTAGCACTCCACACAAATTTTTTACGGCGAACCAAACCTATGTTCTAACTCTCTGAAATTTATTCCTAAAATATAAATGAAGAATAATGAAAAAATGCAGAATTTTTGGACAGCAAAAAGACCACAATTAAACTGAATTTTTCCTCACCAAGACTGTTGAAAATACCATGTATTTATAGGCAACAACAATGTACCCGAATAGGTGCAAAAATGGAAATGAAGAGGTGCCCAACAGTTTTGACCGTTGGGAAGAAAAACAATTCAAACAAATTTGAATAATGATCAGAACAGTTTCAAAACCAAATCTATCCGGGTGCTTTATTTGGACCATACCAACTGTTGTGGAATTCAAATCCAAAGTGTTTGAATATAATAATTAAACTATTTAAATAGTTTAATCTAAATAAAGGAAAAGGTATAAAATTTTTAGGATACCAAAAATTAAATTTAAATTTAAATTTAAATTACAAACTTTAGGAAACCACTCAGGAAACCAAAATTTAAATTTAAATTTATATTTAAATTAAATTCTCACAATAATTTTTTATTGAAAAATTCAAAAGAATTTTGTTTAAAAAATTAAAGTTAGACCCTAAAACGACGTTAATTTCCCATTCACTCAAAAATGGTTTTGACGTCACGTCTCCACCGTGTGCCTTGCCACGCGGCAAAGAACACGTCACCTTTTCGGACCTACCCCAAAAGACGTTTGGGGCCCACTCAATTTTGGCCTCAAAGTCGGCCCAAAATAAGCCATATAAAACACCATTTTTCCAACACTAAGATCTATCTAGTGTGTGAGTTTAACATCACTCTTTGGAAGAGTAACTCCACTATAACATGCATTCATACTGCATGTGCTTATCGACCCGTTAGCGAGGTGAAAGAATGGATCCCTGCTTCTTCACCATGTGAGTCCTAAAAGTCATTTTTTCCCTAAATGATTTCACTTTGTGCCTTTTGTGACTTTTGACTATGTCATAAGATGAGGAGTTGATGTTCAGCTACTTTGGTATGTTGCCTGCGGTCATGTATGATTCGACTTTAAGGGACATTACTGGGAAAGCGGTCAATTTCAAATTGAATGATATAAGGGTGAAAGGAAGATCATCTAGTTCTACATCTCGGCTCTATATTCACTGTCGACAACTCACATCGCTCTTTATAGGATGCTGATTGGGTGTGAATATAATGCGGGACCTAGGAGAGTCAAACATGCTCTTTGAGAGATTAGAGATGTTTTTTGGACTGATGTAGCTAGATGGGTCTGGGTACATGAGACACTATTTTTTTTTTTGGTTGATGTCTCTATGCTGACTCATATTGAGTTTCTAGTATAGAACTCCCACATGCAGGTGTTCTCAGCGGTTGCACAGTGCATTGGCTAGTATGAGATTGTTCATTTTTTGGGGAGATTGAGATAGAGATGTGGCAGTGTCATGCCAACTCATGTGCGAGTGGGAGATGTTAGAAATGGGCGCCCATGTAGCATGACCATTTCAATGCTTTGAATTTATAATTGTAACTCCTGCATTAATGGGGTTTGTAACTCCTGCCTTTATTGCAAAGGTTAATGGTGCATTAATGACCAGCCATAAAGGCTGGAGGCTTTTCCTGTCTCCCCTATACATGTATAAATTGAGACACTCCTATCAAGTCTAAGAGACAGAAATTTCCCATATTCTGACTCTCTCCCCAAAACAACGATCAAAGCCGTTTGCACTGTGATTTGTGTGGGTGATATTCACTGTTGTAATATCACCCCACTGCTGGGTTGACTGATCAGATTCAGGAAGCACGTGATTTATGCACGAGATCCTTTCTATTCAGACTCTACAGAGAAGGTATGACCATAATTTTTATTCCGCTGCGTTATACTGCTGATTTACACTTAAGAACGTCAATTTGGCCCAACTACAAAATAGGATAGCCATTGAGCAATCTCATAGTACCAATTCAGTGTGTTTGATATTATCTCGTTAGCTAGAGAAATTAGTGCGTTTAGAAGATTGTAATTTTTTTTATTATGAACAAAAAAAATTAATGTGATATTTACTTTTTTAACTGATAGGGAAGTGTTTCGGTATGCAAGGTGCATATCATATATATTTGTGTAAGTTCTTACAAATATACATAAGTTACATTACGCAAAATCACATAAGTTCTCATAAATATACGTAAATTGTGATTTCTCAAATTTTATTGAGTAACTTAAGAATATTTGTGAAAATTTATACAATTTTAATAAGTAACTTATATATATATTTGTGAAAATTTACACAAATACATATAATATACACTTAGACACTTAAAAATTGCCTTACATTCTGAACACCTCCTTAATAAGAGTAGGAAACACGTAAAATTAACTTAATCTCAACCACTTTTTTACACACCCTCATTAGTCAACCATTTTTTTTTTTACACGATCTCATTGGTTAGATGCATTACGTGGACGTCGGCGTGGTGCTATGTGAATAATTTTTCCACAAAATACACCACATAGATGTCAAAGAAGAGTGGGGGACAATTTAATAGTTTCATAATAAGATATACTTGGAAATTTCTAGCACTAGCAAAGTAGTGATGAAATGCAATCATATATTTTATGTAACTATATTTGGCTGAGGCGGTAGTGGTGGTGGTGCTTATCATGGGTGGTGTTATCTATTCTGAATAAATCACATTTCAGTCCAAGTTTTAAAAAAAAATAAAAAAAATAAAAAAAAATGGCTCAATATGAAAGACAAAGATTTCTACAATTTTTTAGTGTTATATCTTCCAAAATCAAGTTGTGTGCAGTTGGGTTTCCAACCCCTACTACATTTTTGCCTTTATTTTATTTATTTATTGAGTTGAACCTTTCTTATACTGAAATCTCAATATGATAGAATTTGAGGGTTTTATAGGATCAAACACAGGTCTCATTTTAATGATCTGAATTGCACATTTTGTAAGACATATAATGTATATTATCCATGAAAAAATTTAGAACGATCTAATAATTATAACATTTTCTTTTTATCACATTTGTCTATAAAAAAATAGATGGTCTATTTCAAATATGTAATTCACATCTATTTTTTTAGAGACAAATGTAATAAAATAAAAAAGTTATAATTATTGGATCAAATTAATTTTTTTTCTTAAATAATATACATTATAACCCTTACAAAATGAATGATTTAAATTATCGAAATGATATCCGTATTGAGCCATAAGAACCCCTCAATTTTTATTTATTTTTTTATAAAGAAATCCACACTGAGATGATATACAAACTTATATTATTTTTCGTTTGTGTATTTTTTTTTTTGGTTTCAATTCAAATGATGGCAACACCTAGGAACCTAGTACAGTGATTAATTGTCTAAATTTCATAAATATTAATAATTAAAATTTTATTTTTTAAATAAATTTATAATTATTTTTTAAAAGGTTAATTTCACTTTTTATTTATGGACTATTTCTAAATTGTCTACTTAGTCCTAAACTATCGATTGAGTGTATTGAATGCCCAAAATATATAAATCAAAGTCTATTTAATCCCTAAACGGTTGATTGAATCTATTAAATCTCTAAAATATTTAATTTAAACATATTTAGTTTTTAAAAGGGTTACAAAAATAAAATATAAACTCATAAGTATTATAAATTAGTAAAAGACACTACTTAGCTGAGATTTTATTGCAGAAAATCTTAAATTTCTATTAGATCTTTAAAAAGTGTTTTGTTTCACCGTGTATTTAAATTGGTATAAGAACCTGATTTCTCAACTTTGTTAATAAAATTATATAAATGTTAGATATACTGAAGAAATATGATTGGATAATTTAAATAATAGCACTTCACTACAAATAATAATAGAATAAAATAATACATTAATTAAGTTATTAAACGAACTTAACTAAAATTTAAAGACAATCAATGAAAAATTATAAACAAAATTTGACATATAATATTAGATCAATAGTATAGATAATTATCTTTACCTTCATAAAGGTTTTTCAATAGAAGAACTGACGCCAACTTTTTAAAAATAGATTAAAAATTGAATCTAAAATAAAATTTTAGCTAGTGGACTGAATGTTGTTGTTTGGGCTCATGGGCCCACCATGGATTTGGTTTTAATTATCCAATTTGTTCATTTTGTTAGGCATTTCGTGTATTTCATCTACACACAAAAAAATTAAATCGATCTGATAATTTTAACTTATTCAATTTATCGCGTTTGTCACAAAAAAATAAGTAACGATTATGTTTTTAAAAATAAATCATCTACTTCTTAAGGCAAATATAATAAATTGAATAAGTTATAATTATCAAATCGATCTAATTTTTTTATGTGAATAAAATATACAAAATAACTAATAAAATAAATAATTTATATTACCAAAATAGAATTTGTGATGGGCCAAGACAGACCCAAGTGTAGACAGGAGGGTTGCATGCGCCCTACCTTGGCTCAATTGCTTTGTGCATGCTACTACTTCTACTTTTAGAGCTACTAATTATCACTCTATTTTTTATTTGAAAAATATTTAAGGGTCACAATTTTTGTGGCTCGAATGGTTTAAAATTGTCAAAACGATATCGTTTTGACAATTTTGATGTTGTTTTGTACTCAAAACGACGTCGTTTTGGCAATTTCGAGCCATTTAAGCCACAAAAATTGTGACCCTCTACCGTTACTGTTTTTATTCTACTCTTTACTAATAATTTTCACTTTTATGTTTCTAATTTCTTTTGTTGTTGTTGTTGTTTTTTTTTTTTTTTTTTTTTTCTTGTGTTTTATTCTCTTTTTCAACTCCATAGCACACGATGATTATATTTTGAAGACAGAATTCTGGTTTCATTTCTGGATGGACCCGGATTTAAGCAACACCGTCCAGTTCACAGTGCACTGAAGAGGAACTGTCTCCTTTTTAAAAATACCACAGAATTAATATTTTTTTTGTATTTTATTTGTGAGAGTAATTCTCTCTCATCATGACTGGTGCACCCACTGGGGGATGTACCTGTTAGTTATGTCACGGGTGCTCTAGTCCTCCTCCACGTTGACACCAATTTGAATGAGCCAAGGTTCTCTCCTTGCAACCTTGTGCTTGTGCCCGTCCTTGCAGGCCTTCGGGTCTACTTTTAGGCCTAATTTTGATAATCCGAACCGTTCATATTTTATGATTTATTCAGTATATCATACCTGTAAAAAATCAAGTTGATCGGATATCAGAAAGTATATGTTCGGAAAACTGTTTATTAAATTATTTAAAAAATAATTTTTAGTTCAATTTTTCAAACACATACTTTTTGATATCCGATCAACTTGATTTTTTACAGGTATGTTATACTGAATAAATCATAAAATATGAACGGTTCGGAATATCAAAATTGGGCCTCAAAATAGACCCGAAGGTCTGCAAGGACGGGCGCAAGTATGAAGGCTGCAAGGAGAGGATCCTCATTCAATTTGAACCCCATTACCCAATAAATATCACACCCATAACCATTCCACGCACTATATCTATATATATAGCCTCACTTCTGAAACTAACTCACATGCTAGCTTTCTCAATATCAATCCCAAAGAGAAAAATAACAAGAGAAAAAAATGCAGCTCAACATCATGTCTTTTACTCTCATCTTTTTCTTCTTGCTATCCTGCCCTTTATGGGCATACAACCCCGGTGGTGGCAGTGACGGTGGTGGTGGTGGCGGTGGTGGAGGAAAGGTGGAGTCGCCAGAGGTGCCTTCTGGTCCAAGTGGGGGCACCGGGGGGCCGAAAGGGGGAAGTGGGTCTGGTCATGGTCCTAACTGGGACTACAGTTGGGGATGGAGTTCAGGCCCGGGATTCGGATCGGGTTATGGTTCAGGTTCGGGACGGTCTCCAAATGGGTTTGGCAAGGGTTTCGGATATGGGTTTGGTACCGGGTCCGGGTCCGGGACTGGGACTGGTTCTGGATTTGGGTATGGGACAGGAGGTGGTGGAGCTCATGGAGGCGGATATGGATCGGGGACTGGTTCAGGTGGTAGTGGAGGCGGTAGTGGCGGCGGAAGTGGCGGTCCAGCTGGATATGGAAACCGATCACCACCATCAGTCTCCAAGGACGGGAACAAAAACGGGTAAAAAAAACCAGTTTTGGTGTTAGTGTTTTTGACATGTATTTTTAGGAGAAAATGATGCCCTAACCATATATATGTAGTAGAAATATGGTGTGTCAACAATATATATGTCTTCTCCATTAAAAAAAAAATATATATATATATATATGTCTTTGTTAACTTACAAATACATTCATGTACACTATGTACATCTACTACTATAATGGACAATAATACATAGAGGGTTCTATTATGTAAACTGCAACTACTCTTGTATTAAACTTTGCTCTTGTTTGGTGTAATTTATGAGTATTGTTTATAAATTTTATTTTTTAGTTTTTTAAATTAATGTCAGAATATTTGATGTAGATTCTGGGTATTAACCTAGAATAGCTTAAATAAATTTTTAAAGAAGTATTTAAAAGTTGTGAGAGATATTTTTAATTTATGTTTTTTAATTATTAAATTTAAATTTAGAAAAACATTTACACTAATTATTGAGGTTTAGATCTACTTGCACAGATCTATTAATAATTTTACAAACTTTTCTGTTATGAGGCTTAGTAGAGTGGGAAATTCTATTTTCAGACACTTAATTATCTCAGTATACACATTAAATAAAACATTATTTTAATAGTAATTATATTCTAAATTAAAATGACCATAATGGATATCCACTAACACGCATAATATTATATGAAAATATTCTCTGTACACATCTTTTAAAAATTAAAAAAAAAATCTCAATGTATACATTTTGAGTAAAAAAAATCTAAACCCTAATTTTTTCATTGTTGTAACTTTACTTACTACACACTCCATATTCCTCTATTACTTGCAAAGCAATACTCTCATATTTTGCTTTAATATCTAGATTTGAACTCTATTAGTGATGAAAAGATTAGTTTTTTTGTGCAGAATCTCTTTTTTTTTTTTTTTTCCTTCTGCAGTTTTCAGTTGGATAACCGGTGCCAAATTATTTCATTATATTCGAATATCAACTGCTGAAAGTTTTTTTTTTTTTTTTTTTTAGAACAAATTTGTCAAATTAATCACTTTTCTTCAGAAGTTAAGTTTCGAATTAAATGTATAATTTCAAAAAACCAGAGCCGAAATTCTCAAACTGAAAAACATAAAAAATAAAAATAAAAAAATGAGGGTTTTATGGAAATGGAATGCACAGAGATCTAGAAATGATAAATGCAATAACAAAATGGAAAGATGTTTCATCTTCAATAATATTTTGGAGGGTTTTCAATAATATTTTTAATGGAGGTTTAATAAGGTCTTCAATGAAGGTCTTAATGGAGGATTTTGTCTTCACTTCACACTGTGGTCTTAAATGGTCTTCACATAAACCTACAAATCTGGAAGCAAAGTCACTCAATAAGTATGTGGAAAAGAGATTTGAGTAGTGTGTGTACAATGATTATAAATGAATAGAATAATTGTAACTTTCAGTATGTAGATTGAGAAAACTAATTAATAATCAAATTAATAAATATATGTATTAAAATAATTAAGTGTGTAAAAATAAAATTTCCCCAATAAAGCACATTACCAACTATAGACCCAGGGGGCAAGCGCCCCCCTAATGATTTCAAACCACTCCTTTATATATTAGCGTTACAAATTCGCCCCCCTAGGTTATAAAATAAATACAACCCCGCTACGTAGCTCGAACGCAGAGAGCTCGAATGGCTCGAAATTGTTTTTTTTTTATTCCTTTTCCTTCTTCCTTCTTTCTTCTTCTACACAGCCACACAATTTTTTTCTCTCCAAAATCACCACCATTGTTGTCGGACACACCGTCCTCTGCGACACAAATCAACAACACCACATGGGTTTGATTCTCCCATCTGTGAAGAACATTTGTCACTCTCTCACTAGGTGAGGTTTGGAGAAAGAAATCAATGTCTTACCCTCTTTCTCTTCCAACTGTTTGAACCCATCCTCTGCTACCTACAGAGACGATTTGGTTGAAAATTTTATCAAGGAAGCACAGTTTCAGGCTTTCACCAGCAATGATGGGAGAATTTTTTTTTTTTCCCTTCAGATTATCAACATTATCATCATCATCAACAATTTTTTTTTCCCCCTTCAAATCCAGATCCAGATCAACTAGAAAAAAAAAAAAAAAAAAAAAAAAAAAAAAAAAAAGTAGAGAAAGAAGAAGAAAAAGAAGAAGAAGAAGAAAGAAGAGAAGAAAAAGTAGAATAAGAGAAATTCGAACCTCCAATTCAAACCTCTAATTTTTATAACTCACTGGAAGTTTCAAAAAGAAGAAAATCGAACCACCTACCCAAAATAGAAATCCTTTCTGTAACTCCCTGGAAGTTTCAATCCTCCAATTCAAACCTCCAATTTTATTTTATTTTTTTGGGTAGAAGTAATGATTTTTCTCTCTTTTCTCTGGAAATTTCAAACCTCTCATGGGTTCACTCACTGGAACACATCATCAACAACCAACACAGAGGCTTCACCGCCATCACCGTCGAGCGATCTTCCTTCTCTTCTATCACCGTTGATCTTCTCTTCCTCCGTCTCTCTTGCCTCTTCTCTCTTCCTCTCCTCTCCTCTTCTCTTCTCTCTTCTCTCTCTCTTTCTCTCTCTCTTTCTTCTCTTCTCTTCCCTCTGTATTCGAATGCAAGAAAAGAAAAAAAAAAAAAGAAAAAATACCCAAAACGACGTCGTTTTGGGTATTTGAGCCACTTTCGAACCAAATATTTCGAGCTACGAAGCTTTTTCCAAAATCAATAATAATAAAAATGTGATTATCTGTCAATTGCTATCATTTATAGCTCAACATGAAGATAGGTAGGAAAACATGTTTATTTATGTATGTTTTTTATATTATTTTTTATTTTTTTTGTTAGTAAAAATTGATGTTGTAATTTATATATATATATATACATATATATATTTTGTGTTAATTTTGTTAGTATATATATTCACCCCCTTATGTTAGATTCCTGGGCTTGTCCCTGCACATTACCAGTTTTTTTTTTTTGTTTTTTGATAACTCAATATCTAACCTATTAGACTGATTACTTCAAGAGACCTGTTATTTAGGAAGGCAACCCAAGAGGGGGGTGAATTGAGTAATTAAAAATTTAGTCTGAAAAATAAAGTTGCAAAAAATAAGTATTTAATGGCAGATGACAATAAATGAATGGAGAGAAAATAAAAGGAAAGGAAGGAAGAACTTGACACAAGAATTTATAGTGGTTCAGCTCACCGACCTACGTTCACTCCTCAAGACACCTTCTTGAAAATTTCTTCAGTATGAATAGATGTACCACCAAGCTCCACCTAGCTTGCGGATTTTTACAATGGCTTACTTTAATATGTTGAGATCCTCTCAACTAAATGTCTCACTTTACAAGTGTCTCACTCAGAAAATAAGGAATAAGAATAAGAGGTATAACTTTCCTCTTTTACAAATGTTCTCTCACAAAAGATGGATATAAAAGTGTAAACTCTTAAGTAATTTAAGACTCACTCAGATATGAAAATGAAAGTACAAAATAGAGTATAATAAAAGCTCTTAATTGCTTTTAAATGCTCTAGGCTTGTTGTATTGAAGAAGTGTGTTGAATGAACAAGAAGAGCTTCATCTTTATAACATTAATGGCTTCACTGTTGGAAAAAGAGAGGTTTTGAAATTCCTAACCGTTGGAGCAGATCAAACATGATATCTTCCAGTTGTTGTTTGATCAGAGTATGGTGAGTTGCAGACTGTGGACAGGTCTTGGGAAGGGAAGGATCATTAAATGCACTTGCTTTTTATTTAATACTCTTCTTCATAAGTCAACTTTTTGGAGAGGATATGGTTCCAAAAGATTTGTTTAGAGGTCAAAAAAGATGACATATTTTGCACAGAACTCTAAAAAAGTGACTAAGAAATGATCTGCAACAGTCTGGATCTGATTTGGCAGGTGAGATTTTTAAACCCATATATTACGGGTGTCGACTCCTGCAACTTGGGTGTCGACCCTTAGCTCTTTTTCTCTTTTCTGAGTTAAGTTCCAGGTGACTCTAGTGTCGACCCTTACTAACCTTGGTGTTGAACCTTGCTACTGGATTGCATTCTAAAATTTGGTGTCGACCCTTGCAGTTCTTGGTGTCGACTCTTGCTACTAGATTGCATTCTGAAATTTAGTGTCGACCCTTGCTGCTGGATTGCATTCTGAAATTTGGTGTCGGCCTTTGTTGTTCTTGGTGTTGACCCTTGGTTCTGGAACACTTAAGACTTTGAGGTTTATTCTGGTGTCGAGCCTTAGATCTGTTTTAAGCAATGATAGAGTTTTGCAACCAAGTGCTAATGCTTATGTTTTGAAAACCCAAAAATCATTGAAAAAATAATACTCTAGAGTCATATAACTTCAAGCACAATTTTATTTTATTATTTTGAAAACTTTGAATGACTAAATAAATTCAAAATATTTGTTAATAATCAAAATCAATAGAAATTAAAGTTGAATAACCTCGGGGCTAACAAGACCAATTCTACTATCTATTAGTGAGGTCCAATTAAAATTAGGACAAAGCCCCATATGTTTTTGGAACAAGTTGGTTTGGTTTGTTGTTTACATGTATTTTTGTTTTGTTGTGTTTTCATATTTTTAAAAAAAAGGAAAAAAAATCATTGGACTCATCCTCCCTATGTGGAGGTTCATTTTATCCATTTTTGGATCTATTTTATATTTCAATATATTTTATTTGGTAACTTATCATGTATTAAGCCTTTTTCTAACAAAAAAACATCGTAAAATATTTGTAAAAACAAAATCTAAAAAATTTAATAAATACAAAAAAAAACAAACAAACAAACAAACAAACAAACAGAGAATATATTGGATATATATATATATTAGTGGTGGTATATATGTGTGTTGCAAGTGGTATTTGTAATTATATTTTATAATAGGGTAAATTATACTAATACCCCATGAGGTTTTTGGCTTAATACAGATACCCTTTTTACATTTTAGAAATTACACTGCACCCGGTAAGTGTTGTTGTAATGGAAAATCGTACAATGACCATAATGCCCTCCACTGATAGAGTGCAATTATTAAATGACACACAACACTCTTCAATCTTCTTCTTCTCATCTCTCGTTGGTTTGCCCTCATCAACTGTAAGCTACAATCAACATACACTAATGACAACACCATTACAACTACCATAACACTATTACAGCCACGGACCATCTCCAATCCTCAATTCCAACTCACCACTACAACCCACATCACAACATACTAACACTATTAGAGCTCGCAACCCATCGTGATCCCTCTCTTTCTCTCTCCACAACCGCTACAGCAACATAATGCATGATTGTAGCCCCAATCAAAAAAGCAAAGCTACTGTTGCAGACCAATTACCACCACCATTTTTTGGGCCAAAACAGAGTTCAATAATTTTGATCTTAAGAAGTGAAAAACAAACTGTGAATCAAACATGAAAGGTTTAATTTTTTTACATTCACTATGATTTTTTTTTTTTTTTTTGAAAATAAACAGAGTTCAATAATTTAGATCAAATATTGAATAAATTTTTTTTTTAAAAAAAAGAGAGAGAGAGAGAGAGAGAGAGAGAATATCTTGAACCAAACATACAAGGATCAATTTTTTGGGGTCCACTGCGGATTTATTTTTGGATAAATTACAAATACACCCCCTGAGGTTTTATTAAAATACGAATCGTCTCTTGTGGTTTTGAAAATTACATTCCACCTCCCTGAAGTTTCTAATTTCATAACAAATTGTCTCTTTTATTAATAAATCATTAAGTTAATTAATAGTTTTTAATAATGTTAAAAATATGTTTCAATTCATAATTTAGGTAATTTTATTATTGCATAGGAGAACAATTAGGAATTTTATTTTTTTAATTAATTCTGTTGCATAAAAATTTTTAATAAAAGGATATTTATAATTTTTCAAACCACAGAAACTAATCTATATTTTAAATAAATCTTGGAGGTGTATTTGTAATTTACCCTTTATTTTTTTTGTAAAGGGTGACTTCTTGTGATTGTGGGGGTTGGGTCAAATGTATTTGCAAATAACAAAGAACGCGAAAGGGAGAAAGTTGAGGTAAATGGTACGGTGATGCAGAGGGTTGTTTGACACTGTCAATGGCCATATGATTGTTGTGATTCACTCCAACAAAAAGTATTTTTGGCAACTATTTTTGACAACATAATATAAATTGGTTGCCAAATATACATAATCGGTGATCATATATTTTTTGGTCTCCAAAAACTAAACTATTGGCGACTAGTTAACACGGTTGGTCGCGGTTGGATTTGGCGTGACACTATGCGCAGGAAAAAAGGAAAAGTTTTGGCGACCACAGATGGTGGTCATGTTGGGTTTGGCGATGGTAGAGCTGTAGAGTTAAGATGAAAGAAGAGGAAGAGTTGGGGGTGTAGGTGACGGTGGAAGAGGGCTGATTAGGAAGAGTGAGGTGAGGGCATTGAATAGTTGCATCTCTCTCTTTTTTCTTGGACTGAATGGGTATTGGCAATACAGGGTGGGGAGGTGGGGTTGCCTACCAGATGTTTGATGAAATGTGTTGGTTTCAAAATTGTGTAATTGCTTCTCTAGGTGATGAGGCAATGGGTACCCACAAAATGTTTGATGAAAAAGTGTTTTCTTCTGCCTTTTTTATTATTTGTTTTTTGCTGGACATTATTAGGACTGAATAAGGAATCTGTGAAATCCGTAATCCGATTCAGTCCAGTCCAATCCAGTTGGTTCGGATTGGTTTTTTGAATCTGTGGTTCGGTTCCGGATTGAAAAATTAAAAATCTGTAGTTCACGGATTGGTTCTGAATTGAATCCCACGGTTCCGGATTGGAACCGATCCGGACCGTATACAAATAGTCTATATTTTTATTATACACCCTTCTGCATAGTATCTTCTCTTATTTCATATAAAACTTAAGTTCAAGTCTAAACTTGCATAGTATCTTCTTTTATTATTTTTGTTTGCTAATTTTTAGTGTTAATTTATAATTGTCTAAATACTTATGGTGGAACTAGTTTTCTTATGATTGTTTAAATTCTAGAACAGTTTGTCGCTATTATGAAAAGACATGTTGCTATTGTGAAACTAATATGGTACTATATTTATATTTTTATGAAATTAAAGTGTTATATATTTATTTTTGTTATTTAATTATGTAAATCCGTGGTCCTAAACCGATCCAATCCGTGTTTTAATGGATTGGTTCAGATTGGTTCCACGATTTAAACGGATTGGATTTGTTCCAATTTTTCAGGATCCGTAGATAACAGATTGGTCTTGATTTTATTCCAATCCGGTCCAATCCGGACCATGCTCACCCCTAGACATTATTGAGTCATTGTTCTTGTTTGCTGGGAAAGTTCTTCGTAGAAACCATGATAAAGAAAAAAATATATTGAGGGAGAATATACACTTCTATTACATTTGAGGGTAAAATTGGTATTCTAAAAAAATCAATAGATGACATCAGCAAAACTGTTAACTAAACGGAAGGGCCAATTTGTAATGTTAATATAAACTTTAGAGAGGGGAGTGTAATTTTCAAAACGTGAGGAAAAAATCTGTACTAAAAATAAACCTCAAGGGTGTCAATGTAATTTACCCTTTATGTTATAAAGGAAATATATATTAGAAAAATAGTTTTTTATAGTGAATTTATAAACTATTTGGATTTATTAACCAAACACAAAAACAATATTTCATAGTAGATGAGAAAAGTGAAGGTTTCAGTATTAGAAAGCTGTAGAACCACTGATATAAAGTAAACTGATAATGTACAAATGTGATTTGGCCGATGAATAACTGAACAAAAATTGTAAGAAAGAAGAAATTTATATCGAGAATTCTGATAAATGATCTAGATTCAATTTTTAAATGATGAGTTCTACTTCTAAAATAAATCTCAACCACACATGTATTTTCTAGAAAAATTTCTAGTTAGAATTTTGAATTTGTAGAAATTCTCGAAACAAAGACAAATGTGTGTTATCAAAAAGTGGTTGAATTCTCTTTTGTAAAGTAAACATAAGTAAAAGTCGTATATGTGAAAAACAATGAAAAACTTACACTTATTTACAAGATAAAGTGTCTCTCAATGATTAAATATTCCTATTCAATTTAATTTTGTAATGATTTGTAAGAGCATGACTATTCAGTCTATATAAAAAATACTAATTTTTAACTTTTAAAATTAGTGTTGAGTTTAAATTTGAGAGAACTTGACAATCTTGTGAGGCTTACCAAAAGTTCTATTTCGATAATTCGAACCGTTCATTTTGTAGATCCCTCAGTATACGATTCATAGAAGAAATTAGATTGATCTGATAAACATAACATTTTTATTTTATCACGTCTCTAGGAAAAAAAAAAAAAGGCGGCAAATATATTTTTAAGAATAAACTTTTTTTTTTTTAGACAATCTCGATAAATTTTACATGGAGTGTCATACAAAATGAACAATTTGGATTATTAAAACAGAACTTGTGATGAGTTTCATGAGCCCGTCAAATTCTATCAAAGTTATATTTGAATTTTTGAAAAACCTAACCATAAAATTATGTATTATTATATGAAAAATACTGAAGATCCACAATTTTATATCTACAAATTCAATTACAATATTGTGGCAAGACAATTAGATACTATATCTATTACTATAATTAAGTGTGTGATAAATTAAAAATTAACATATATTAGCATCAATTATGC
Source organism: Camellia granthamiana (assembly GCA_036172215.1). Taxonomy (NCBI): domain Eukaryota; kingdom Viridiplantae; phylum Streptophyta; class Magnoliopsida; order Ericales; family Theaceae; genus Camellia; species Camellia granthamiana. The sequence continues at coordinate 110,624,437 of CM069911.1, forward strand.
CACATCATTGTAGATTAAATTATTTTTTATTTTTTATTTTTTTAAAAGTTTCAAATATTATTATTATTATTATTATTATTATTATTATTATATGAAGTTCTCTAACGGATGAAAACCGCAAAGCGGTATTCACAAAAATTTAAAAGTTTTAGTACCTGTTGCTATATGGTGCCTTTGATTGTTGCTAGGTGCTTTTTCAGGGGCAATGTGTTAAGAAAGATATTTTGAAACTATGAAAAAGTAGAAGACAAATGAGGATACTCACACTTTTAAAATAGTAGTAGATATATTTTTATATTTAGTAAATTTTTAAATTTTTTTCCCAGAAATTTGTTACTTTTTAAGTGAATGTAAACTAAGCTAAAAATAAACTTTTTAAATTAAAATTAAAAAAAATTCAATAAAAAAAAATATATATATATATGAATTAAAAATTCAAAAATTATTTTTAAAATTCCAAAACCAAACAGAGTTGTTGTTTTCACTTCTTTGTGAAAATAGTCTTTTGGTGTTACAAAAATAGGAAAATATTTTGACAAAAAATGGCCTGGCACTACATACATGGACTGAACCGTTGCAGTATCCAGGGTAGAACAGAAACAAGATGCAGCTCAGTCTAGGCTGAGCAAAATTTTCAGAATTAGAATGACAATCAATAACGGACCACAAACAGAACTGCCGCAAAGCGAATTCTGCAATATACATGAGAAAGAAATTTGCGAGAATTACAGCTCTGTAGGCTTTTCAAAAAATATTTACAAATATATGAATGATGTGATTGGTATTGAAATAGTAATAGACACAAATCTGTCATATCATTCTATACAAATTTTGCATGTAAGTTTCTGTTTATATCATTATTCACAAACATAAGTGGCAACGATATTACTGAACTGAAACTGCACACACAAAATTGAAGCAGATCCCATATATATTGCAATCAATAACAAGTCTACATTAGAGAAGTTGCATTGCACACTTCAGCTGTATATCTACAAAGCAAAGTCCATAAATTAAGAGCATAAGATACGTAAGTGGTTACCAAACAGAGACCTACTATTCACAACCATATCCGAAAACAAGAACTATGAAGCCAGACAGAGATCAACCCTCGAAATAACACATAATTATTTAGCCGTAGCATCGAATTGGATCATTGCAGCCTTTCTCAGTAGATTGCTTTAAACCAAACCGACCACCCTTTGCAAGGTACTGCTGGTGGTACTCCTCAGCTCGGTAGAACTTCTTCGCTGGCAGAATCTCAGAAACAATTTTCCGGTTCAAAACATTCTGATGACGCTCCTTAGATTCCAATGCCGCCTTCTCCTGCTCAGGTGTGTAGAAGTAAATTCCAGATCTGTATTGTGTTCCAACATCATTTCCCTGATCAAAGGATAATAAATGCTGTTAGGATATGGAGTAAAAAATGGTTTTATGATAAAGCACTTAGGGTATTAAGTAAGAAAGTGATTCCTAATAGGTCTGTTTGATTAGAAAGAAAATGATATTATGAAAAGTGAAGTGAAAGAAAGAAAAGTGTTTGGAAATTTTAGTTTTGTAGTTTGAAAAGAATGGAAGTTGCAAGAAAATTCTTATATTTTACAGGAGAAAAGTGAATGCAAGAAAAAGTGATAATTTTTTCCCACTTTCACAGGAGAAAAAAAAAAATCCCTATCTCACTAATCAAACGGAACCATCCATGTGTGTAAAGTGGATTCACAGTTCACAGTTACATAATAGAAGGACAAAGCTTAAATAAAAATACCCAAAGACTCAGACAACAAATGTTTAACTTGAGAAATAATGGCTCAAATATGGATAAAATATATGATAAGTGATTGGAAATCTACTTCTTTATGGATTGGTAATTGGCATCTCAGTTGGCAATTAATCAAAAAATATGGTGTCAGAATACTAACTACTATAACTTGGGGAAATATTACTTACTAATATATGTAACTTGGGGAAATATTTGCAGGCTAAAGGTGTCGATGGCTCATGGGGATGGCCAAGGAAAAGATCAGGGGAGATTCAGGACATTTTGAACAATAGTCTTAACTCATTAACCCATTACAGCCACAGTTAGCACATCAAGATAAAGTAAATAGGATTCTGGACTTCATCCAAATATGGGGAATACTATGTTCAAGAAGCTTGGGAAGCAATAAGAAATCATAAACCAAAGATTCAGTGTTACAGAACAGTTTGGTTTCCTCAAAACACCCCCAAACATGCCTTTAGACCCTGATAGCTCTGCTATGGCAGATTGGCTAAATGAGGTGTGAATGTAGAACCTAAATGGCCTGTAACCATTCTGCAGAAGTTTGGAAAGACATTCTTAACAAGAATGCCATTAGGAAAGATTCTTAAGAGTGGACCGTAAAGTTCAACTAAATTGGACAACGCATCTCTGTCGAAAGAATAGTTTGACATCTGTCATAAGAAGGCTATCTTCGTGGAGAAAGAAACCAAAGAGTATTCATTCAATTATACTTAAACTCAAAAAATTGAGCTAATTGTTCTGTGACATAATATACTACAGTCAGCCCAATTACTTATCTTGGCAAGAGAAAAGTAATTCTACCAAGATGATGTTGGCTAGTCTACCCTGTACATGGTAATCCCCAAATAAGTTGAACGTCATATAATTCATGGGAAGGTAACCATCAACAAGCAGAAGGCATGATAGATAAACTAGTGACAATCATCACCAAAAATGGTCTTTAAAAATTTCTCTACCTCAATCCCCCACCCCCCTCCCTGCCTGAAGAAAAATGAATGAAACATTCATCACCTTCATAGTTCCAAAACACTCCAAGCATATCTTCAGGAAAGGAATAAGTGATATGCAGAGGCCACAAACCATTAAGGTTGTGTTTGGAACTTAGTGTACGGATTAGTGAAGGGAAAAGATAGGTACGACAAAAAGAGTTGTGAATGAAATAGAAGCTAAATTATTTTCACAAATCCCTTTTCTTTTCTTTAGTTTTTTTTTTTTTTTTTTTTTCATAAATCCAAGAAACAAACACAGCCTTAGGGAATGAAAACACAATCATATTTGCCAAATGAATATATCAAGCCAAGTACGAGCCACAGTTCAGGGGAGAATTTTGACCTCCCAAAGCAACTCGGAAGTTCAAATATTAGTGCCAAACGGGAGGTCTTCATTCATGTCTGAAGCCAATAGTGAAAACTCACGAGCCGAGTACAACCAAGTCGTTAAAAACTCACTCTTTCTCCATATGAAATCAATAGTGAACACACGCACTGAGTACAACCAAGTCCTTAAAAAAATACTCTTTCTCCATATGAAATCAACAAAAAGCCATAAAAAAATCAAACCCTGTCATTGTCCATCAAAAGCCCCCAAAATTCAAGCATCTGGATACAAAATACAATGACTAATCCTTATCCTAACAATTGGGAAACCAATAAGCCATTAATTTGAGCTTGTGTGTTCACCCACAAAACAATCACCAATTCACCATATAAGCAGAGATACAAGAATCAAACACCAATTCAACTCAATTTCATAGCAATTCAACCAAAACCCATCCTATCTATAAAAAAAAAAAACAAACAAAACCCATCAAAATTCAACAACAAAAACCACAAATTCAGCGATTAGAACACAAAATTGGGAAACCGATAAGCCATCAATGTGAGCTCGTTTTCAGTTCATAACCCACAAAACAATCACCATATAAACAGAGAAAGATAAAGAGGCAAACACCAATTCAACCAAAACCCATCAAAATTCAACAATCAAAATCACAAATTCATCGATTAAAACCCAAAATTAAACATACCCACCTGACGATTAAGCGTAGTAGGGTCGTGTTTGGCCCAAAAAACATCAAGCAAGGACTCGTAACTACACTCCTTGGGATCATACTGAACCCTAACGACCTCCGAGTGATTCGTGGTCCCAGAACAGACATCATTGTAGCTAGGGTTGTGAAGATAGCCCTGAGTGTACCCAACCTCTGTCTTCGTCACTCCAGGAACTCTCTGGAAGACCAATTCGACTCCCCAGAAACACCCAGCTCCGAACTGCGCGAACTGTTGTCCTGGCGCCGGAACGTCGTCGTCGGGACCCTGAGCAATGGAGGACAAGGACGGGTCACTGGAGGGTTCGGTGGGGGAGCGAGTACCGAATCCGAGCTTGCCCAACAAGTTCATTTTGGGGGGTGAGTAGGGAGAGATGGGTCTGGTGGTTTGAGGGAAGGAAAGGGGGTTGCTGAGGAATTTTTTAGAGAGAGAAAATGAGGAGAGAGAGGAAGAGGAGGAGGAGATGAGGAGGAGAGGGAAAGAGGAGGTGGTGGCGGTGGTGGTCGTTGGGAGGAGGCGGAGCATTGTGATTCGTGGGTAGTGACGTGCTCGTTTTAGCTATCTGGGGAAGTACCGAAAGGAGTTGTGATGAAGACTCTTTATTTTTATTTTTATTTTTATTTTTCTAAAAATATATATGTGTTTAATTTTAATTTTAATTTTAATTTTAATTTTAAATTTTTTTTTATAAATTAGTGATGGTATATGATAATTGAAATTATATGTGAAAATTTTATACAATAATGTGATCGAGGTGTGTGTTTAGCCATTTAAAATAAATAATACATCAAAATACTTTTTCATTATAAAAGAATTAGCGTAAAACTCGTACTACGCACAAATAAGTAATATAATGTGATAAATAAATATATTAAAAATTAATTAAATCTTATGATATTAATTTAGATAAATATTTAAATAATAAATTTGAGTGATTTTATTATATTTATATAAACATGTAGGATTAATTAATTTTTTTGAAATACACTCAATTAAATAAACTCAATTTGAGAAAGAAGAGTACGAGTGAAATTCTATAAATATAAGATAAATATTTTTAAAAAAATAAGTTTAAATTTGAAGATAAATATAGAAAGAGAAAATTAGATAAATTTTTGAAAAAGAATAAAGTCAACTAAAAATCAAGAGTGAGAGTGGGTTCTGTAAATATTAGATAATGATAAAAAAAAAAAAATCAAGTTTAAATTTGATGATGAATTATAAGAATATAGAAAAAGAAATTAAATAAATTCTAGAAAAATAAGGTAGAGAGACATTCAATAAACATCAAATGAAGATTGAAAAAAGAAATCAAGTTGAAATTTAAAAATTCAAAAATAAAATAAGATAAATCTTTAAAAAAAAATCAATATAACTCTAATAATAGAAAAACAAAAGAGGGTAGTAGTTTAAAAAGAGCTCTGATTAGTGCCCCGAAAAAGGGGGCACTAATGCCCCGAAATTCCTTTTAAGGAAAGAAAAAAAAAAAAAAAACAGTTATAAAAAAAAAGAAAAACAGTTACTAAAAAGGGAAATTAGGGGCATTAGGGGCACTTTTTTTAGTGCTAAAAAATATTTTCCGTTTAAAAATTATATAAAAGTGAAATGTCACCTATAGTTTTTTAAAATCTAAAAAAAATAAAAAATGAGAATTGATGTGTAGTAAATTAAAAATTAGATAAGAGCTAACTAGCAACTATAATTTTTTTAAATTTAGGCAAAGTTTGACAAGTTCATAAAAAGTCAAAAAGTCAAAAAATTACTCAAAAAATTAAAAAGTTAACATTATTCACCAAAAGTAAAAAATTACGGCTGCACAACTCTCAATCCTAATTTTCCCCTACACACTAATTTATACAATTTTTAATACACATTTTTCTATAAAAAGTCAAAAAATTAACCCAAATATCCATATTTTTTTCCTCAATTTTTTAGTCTAAAAAAACAAAAAGTACACTTATTTAGGGCACCCCAAATAACCCCTTAAATTTCGTGTAGTTAAAAAATAAGCATTTATGATATCTTTTTATACAAATTTTAACTCTCTTTTTTGTCTACTACTAATAATTTTTAACAATTTTTGTATTCTAAAGCTACTTAATTAAAAAAAAATCAATGGACCACCTTTTTATATCTTAATTTTGTTTTATGTCAATAACCTATAAAATTTAACAATTTTTGTATTATGAAGCTTCTAAATAATTTTTTTTTATCACTTTTTTTTTTTTTTAAAATCTTAGTTAGTTTCATTTTAATTTTGTTTTGTGTCAATAATCTATAAATTTTAGTAATTTCTATATTCTAAAGCTACTAAATAAAAAAAAAATCGCTTTTATTTTTAAAATCTTAATTAGTTTTATTTTTATTTTGTGTTAAGAGCAGGTAAAGTGGTCTTGGTAGTGCTATGTACGAGTACAAATAAATAATCAAAAATTAGTTATAAAATTAAACAAAAATATAAAATTTATCTAAAATATGTAGTAAAAATGATTTATAATCAATTAAATTTTATTCATTTTTATCAGAGTTACATATAAATGACTTGTATATTTATACCAAAGTAACATTCACCTAATCATTAAAAATTGTTTTGGTTTATGCCCAACTTATGAATCATTTGACTTATTTATTTATTAAATTGATAAATAAATATCTATAAGTATTTTTTATTTTTTAAATAAGAAAAATGAACATAGTTTATGCATATCCATTAAAAATTTTGAACTTATATATTTATGTTAACACTATAAAATAAATAGTTACATATATTCATATATTAAAAAATTATCTAAGATAGAGTCGTCCTAAATTATATGTCATATTTTATCTTTAATCTTAGTAAAAATATTTGATAATAATAAATTTAAACATTATGCATAAATTTTATTCGTGACCGGTATGAGCTAATTTGGGGTTCTAATATTTGATTAAATATTCAGTAGGCCAATTTCTGGGTCCTATTTTAATGATCCAAACCGTTCATATTTTGGGATTCGTCAATTACATCATCTTTATGAAAATCAAGTCAATCAGATAACAGAAATCACGTGTTTGGATAAATTTTATATGAATCGTTTATTTTCTCACTATTCATTTTTTTTCATACAAAATTGATACAAACACATGGTCTCCTATTATCTAATCGACTTGATATTTTACAGGGATGATGTACTCGACAAATCTTTAAATATGAATGGTTCAAATTATCAAAATGGGGCCCAAAAGTGAGCTACAAAGCCCAACAACACCTCTCCAATCTATTGGAGGACTCAAGAGAAGTTTAGGTCATGTTAAAAAATCAATAATGTTTAAATTTTAAGTTAAAGAATTAATTATTTTTACATGTGTATGTATGAATGTATTAAATCATGCATTAATGCAATCTTAGGGAAGCAATTTTGAAAATAAATTTGGTATGGTAAACATAAATTAAGGAAGTAATTTGAAATGGCAATTATGGTAACATAATTTAAGGGTTTAATATAAAACTCCATAAATTTAATTATGAACTAATTAAAATATATGGGACTTTTTTGATAAATCCTCTTTCTAGGAGTTTTATTCCATCTAACTCATATTTTTTTTTTATTATTCCATTAGGTCCTATTTGAGGTAAAAAGACCAAAACACCTTTAATCTCTCATGCTCCCTATTAATGTCGATATTTAATGTTGATTGTTATTATATTTTGGTAGTTCTCATACATTAAGATGTTGTCATTATATTCATATTAATTTGAAATGAATTTGTCATTGTGTTGTCAATTACATGATGTGAATATTCACATCATTATATTCATATTAATTTGAAATTAATTTTTGTCATTGTGTTGTCAATTACATGATATGAATATTCATACTAAAACATACGAATGTGAACGTTCACATCACTATATGTTGTAAATAAGAATGTGTTGTCAATTAAAAATATAATGAACGTTATTTTTAATATGTTGTCAATTAAAAATAAAAAGGTTCACATGTTGTGAACATTTACATCACTACATTAGATGAGAGAAAAATTTTCGGAAATGTGTTGTGAACGTTCACATCAGATAAGAGAGAATGTTCACATTATGTTTAATGTGTTGTCAATTAAAAATATATTCACATGACATGAGAGAGAATGTTCACATTATTTTTAATTTGTTGTCAATTAAAAATATATTCACATTATATAATTGAGAGGGAAGATGTGCATGACAGTACGGCCGAGCTGAGGCGACGTCAGACTTAACGGAATGCACGGCGCCGAGCTAACTCTGTTGACGCGACTGACTTGCACGGTCAGAGACATTGACCGAGCAAGCGCAAACTGGCCCTAGCCGAGCTGTGACTCGCGCGTTCCGGACGGAGTTCGGAATGGCGAATGGTAACCGAGCTATTGGGTGACCCGGGCTGGGCCGAGGTTGCAGCGAGGCCGGCATGCCTCCGACCGGCCAACCGAGGTGAATGGTTCCTTGTAGCCGAGGATTTAGATGGAATGGTTGGAGGCCGGCATGCCTCGCAACCGGTCGGGCCTGATGAATCGGTCAGGAGTAGCACGGTTAAGGTGGTCCGGCTTTCACATGATCCAAAGGGACAGTTCGGCAATATATAGCTTGGTTGTGTACGCATAATGGTGATCTTCCACAAGTAATAGGCCGGTCGTGGTACTCCGGTTATGTGTGCCACCTGGGCCAATGGCGCGAGGGAAAGGACATCTGCTCCACGAACGCCTCAATACCGTTAGACAGTTCTGTGTGTACTGGTAGAAGGACAAAACCTTCACACGCGTAAGGTGGTGAGAGGCGCGCACTGCCACCTGTCCAGGGAAGGACAACAGAGGTAGTGCGCGCACAACTTTGAGGCTGCATGGCCAGCCTAGAAATAGGGGAAAAGACGAACGTTGGAGGTATGAAATGGACTCTCACAAACATTCTCCTCTGATTGTCTTCTTCCTAAGTTATCTGACTTGATCGTCGGAGGGTCTTTCCGGCACACCACCGCCGGGCAGCTCACCATTTTTGTGTTGCAGAGATAGACACCGTCACCAGAAGCTTGACGTTCAAGGCGTACGGAGAGCAAAGGATATTTCGCCCCCGTACAATTGGCGCCGTCTGTGGGAAGTCTTGATATTCAACCCTTGTTCTTCGAGCTTCATCGACCATTTCCATGGCCAACAACGACGAAGTTCCGCTGTCCGTCGTCGATGGTGTCACTCCGGAGTATGTCCGAAGGCGAGAAGGCCTCCCGGATGTTCCAGCCATGGCGGGCCTGGGAACCTCTTCGCGAGATGCGCGAGACAAACGTGGGAGGAGTTCTGATTGCTCGCAGAGCCCAGAAGGCCGCCGACGCCGGGGGGAGTCCAGTACGCAACGTCTGGAGCACAAACTCAAAGACCAGGACGCCCTCATTCGCAAGATGGCGGCGGAGATGGAGCTGCTGAAGCGCCAGATTAAGGGAAAGGATGTTGCTAGAGAGGACAACCTCAGTGAGCGCACTCCCTCCCCTCGTTCTAGCAGTCATCGCCAGAGGAGGGCTCACTCTATCTCCATCACCAGGAATTATGGGGTGGGGGATTCCGACCAAGGAGAAGGCAGATCCCTCACTCGTGACAGCACTTACCATCCCTCGCGCCCGACGCCGACGTCGCGATCTTCTTTCTCCACACGTTCCAGGGACTTGAGGGATGTATTGGAGGAGAGGGCGCGCCGTCGGGAGGCTTAGAGAGTGCCAGCATTGCAGAGGTTGAGCGCTCTGGTTCGTTGTAGTGAAGAGGTGGTGATGCCAGCTCCCAAAGTGATAGCCCCTGCATTGGAGGACAAAGAGCTGGCGCGACTTACAGCTACGCCGTTGTCCCCCGAGATCGAGAGCACACCACTCCTTGCCGAATTCCACCAGCCAAAGTTCACTTTGTACGACGGCAAGACGGATCCGTACATGCATGTTAGTCATTACCGGCAAGTGATGGCTGGCCACCGGCGAAATGACGCCTTGATGTGCCTCATATTCCCAGTAAGCTTGGGAGAGCTGGGCTTGAAGTGGTTCGAAAGGCTCTCGGAGGGGAGCATTGAGGGGTGGCAGCAACTAGCGGAAGCCTTCGTCACCAGATTCAAGACCAACACTAGAACGCCGAAGGAGGTTGACCATCTCCTGGGCGTCAAGATGGAGTCTGGAAGTTCGCTGAAGGCATACAATGCGAAGTATTGGGAAACTTACAACGAGATCCTCGACTGCCCTACAAATCTGGCGATCACTCAATACAAGAGGGGTCTCCCAGTCGGACATAGATTGCGAGATTCACTCACGATGCATCAGCCCACCACCATGGAATCTTTGATGCAGCGGATCAACGAATACATTCGTATGGAAGATGACGCTGCCTCTGCGACCGAGAAGAATAATCCGGTCACGAGGGACGGAAGGACGGCGGGCAAAGTTAACTCGGTTGGGCAGGAGGATAACCGCCCAGGCGACCGATCAAAAGACCAACGCCGTGGACCAAACCGCGATGACCGAAATAAGGGGCACATGAATGACCGAGCTGACGCGCCCCGCGACGCAGCGGAAGATGCCAAGAGAAAACTGAAGGCGCGGACAGGAATTACCACGGTCTTTAAAATTCCCATCTACCGCATTCTGAGCGAGATCCGAGGTGAGCCTTTTGTCCGTTGGCCGGCCAAGTTAGGGAGTACGCAGCGAGGCTTTAATCCGAAATACCGCTGCACCTTCCATGAAGAACGAGGGCACCGAACAGAGGACTGCTTGCCGCTCAAACAGCACTTGGAGGAGTTGGTGGCGGCAGGGCATCTTGACCAGTATATAGATGGAGGAGTCAAGGCTGCGCCAGTTGGACAAACCGAGCCTAATGGCATGGCCGCCCTCGAAGCGCCCCCGCAAGGAGTAATCAACGTTATCCACGGCATCATTGAACCAGCAAGGGTCTGCGAGCTTAGAGGAATGATCAAGAAGGCCGAGCACATGAGGGAAGTGCTCTCCGTCCAGCCCGCCGTAAAGAAAGGGAAGACCGAGGAGAAGGACGTCCTTTCGTTTTCGACCAAGGACTTGGAAAGGGTTCAGATGCCGCACAATGACGCCCTGGTAGTGACTCTTTGCGTCAAAGATTTCGACATCAAGAGAATCTTAATCGACCAGGGGAGTTCGGTCGAAATTATGTATTACGACGCGTTCAAACAGATGAAGTTGGAAGATAAGGACTTGGCCCCTACAACGTCTCTATTGGTCGGCTTCAACTCACAACCAGAATGACCAATCGGGAAGATTATTTTGCCGGTCAAAGCGGGTTCAGTAGTAAAGCAAGTAGAGTTCTGGGTGCTCAAAGTTCCATTGACTTATAACTTGATTTTAGGCAGGGGCTGGCTGCACGCCATGCAAGCGGTCGCTTCGACCTTTCACCAAGTCATGCGCTTTCCGGCATCAAACGGACAAATAGAGGAAGTTTGGGGAGACCAAGTGATGGCAAAACAATGCTTCGTTGCGGTAAATGGCAGCCGAGCAGCCAAGGGGTTTGTCCAAATGATCGAGGGGCCCGAGGGAAAAGAAGTCCTCGAGGATGTGGGTAGAAAGGCCGAGGAAAAATCGGTCGAAGGTTTGGTGGAAGTGCGCATCGATGAGAACGACCCAACTAAGTTCTTCCTCTTGGGATCATCCTTGTCCAGCAAAGAGCGGTCAGAATATGTCAACTTCTTGGTTTCCAACTTGGAGGCTTTTGCATGGACGCCTTACGACATGCTTGGCGTCAACCCGAGCTTCATTTGTCACCAGTTGAATGTCTTCCCCAATGCACGTCCAGTTATTCAAAGAACGCGCCGCTCAGCCTTACACCATGCTGAGGTGGTGGCAGAAGAGGTGAAGAATTTGTTGGAAGCTGGGGCAATAGAAGAGGTGCAATACCCTCGGTGGATATCTAACACGGTGGTTGTCCCCAAGAAGAACGGCAAGTGGCGAGTCTGCGTTGATTACAAGACTATCAACCGAGCTTGCCCAAAGGACAGTTTTCCCCACCCTCGAATTGACCAGCTGGTGGATTTGACCGTTGGCCATCAGAGGTTTAGCTTCTTGGATGCATATCGCGGCTATTACCAGATAGCTATGTATAAACCGGACAGAGAGATTACGTCATTCACCACTCCCAGAGGCTTATATTGCTACAAGGTCATGCCGTTCGGATTGAAGAACGCCGGGGCAACCTTTCAACGAATGGTGACGAAAATGTTCGCTCCTCTCTTGGGCCGAACAATGGAAGCCTACATCGACGATATGGTGGTAAAGAGCAAGGAGAAGTCTTAGCACCTCGCTGACCTAGCAGAAATGTTCGCCATACTTAAGCACCACAAGCTTCATTTGAACGCCTCCAAGTGTGCCTTCGGAGTTGGCACCGGAAAGTTTCTGGGTTTTCTGGTTACAAACCGAGGAATTGAAGCCGACCCATCTCAGATCAAAGCAATACAAGAATTGGAGCGCCCAAACTCCACGAAGGACGTGCAACATCTTGCCGGAATGGCAGCCGCGCTGAACAGATTTATCAGCCGGTCTTCGGATCGTTGCAGGCCCTTCTTCAAGACTTTGAGGTCCAAGTTCTACTGGGATGAAGAATGCGACCGTGCACTGGCAGACTTAAAAACGTATCTCTCCTCAGCCCCGATTTTGGTCACACCTCAGCCGGGCGAAGAGCTGTACCTCTACTTGGCTGTTTCTCAGCACGCGGTGAGCACGGTATTGGTTCGTGCCGAAGGCATCCAGCACCTACCGATCTTCTATGTAAGCAAGACCCTGCTCCCGGCCGAAGCAAGATATCTTCCCTTGGAAAAATTGGCGTTGGCCTTGATGATGGCATCGAGAAAGCTAGCGCACTATTTTCATGCCCATATAATAGTAGTGTTAACCGAGTTCCCGCTCAAGGTGCTCTTCGAAAAGGCAGATTTCACAGGGAGAATTCTGAAATGGGCCGTGAAATTGGGCCAGTACGACATCAAGTTCAGACCACGCACCGCGATCAAGGCTCAAGCACTTGCGGACTTTGTGGCGAAGTTTGCCCCTGGGACGCATCCAGTCTGCCCAATTGATTTGGTTGGTGCGGGTTGGGCACGGCCCATGGTTTTGGCTACAGGAACAACGGAAACAAGTGTTGGCTCGCAGAAGGGAGAAATGCAAAGCGCAACCGAACTAGCACAGACCGGAGAATTGTTGGAAGGTGAACCCAACCATGACAAGGAAAGAGACCAGAATGAACCAACCAGGGACTTGGACTTGAGGAGTTCCCAAAATCCCTCCGATTGTTGGAAACTGTTCATCGGCGAAATGTGGAAACTCTTCGTCGATGGGGCGTCCAACAGACATGGGGCCGGGCTGGGAATTGTGCTGACTTCACCAGAAGGGCTGATTATCGAGCAAGCAATTACGCTCGGCTTCCCAGCCTCCAACAATGAAGCGGAGTATGAGGCCCTACTTGCCGGACTAAGAAGCGCGTTGAGGATGAACGCCACAGCCCTTATGGTATTCAGCGATTCCAAGCTAGTGGTCAATTAGGTCTCAAGGGAGTATGAGGCAAGAGATAAAAGAATGGCCAAGTATCAGGCGCTGGTGCGTGAAGAAATCAAGAAGTTCGCCGCGATAAGAGTGGAACAAATCGACCGCGAAGAAAACAACACGGCTGATGAGTTAGCTGGACTTGCCTCCGCGCAAACAGTTTTCCCCAATCCTTTGATGATAGAGTTTTTACCTCGGCCAAGCATTGAAGAACCAGAAACAACCGAGGTACTCTGTGCCGACCTGGGTCCTTCTTGGATGGATTCCATCATCGCCTTCTTGAAAGATGGAGTTTTACCAGAGGAAAAGAAGGCAGCCCACAAAGTCCGAGCAAAGTCAGAACGGTTCTGGCTCTCCCCGTCTGGAGCCTTGTATAAGAAGTCTTTTACTGGGCCGTATTTGAAGTGTGTCCACCCCGCCAAGGTGGAAGCTTTCCTCTACGAGATCCATGAGGGCATCTGCGGCAGCCATACTGGGGGTAGATCTCTAGCATACCGAGCAATCTCGCAGGGTTATTGGTGGCCGTGCATGCAGGCGGACGCGCAGAAATATGTTCGTAGATGCGAGAAATGTCAGAAATTTGCTCACCAGATCCACCAACCAGCGAGAGAATTACTCTCCCTTACAAGTCCTTGGCCGTTTGCACTTTGGGGTTTGGATATCGTGGGACCACTCCCAGCGGCCTCGGGCAATCGCAAGTTCTTCATCACTGCGACTGACTACTTCACCAAGTGGGTCGAGGCCGAGCCATTAGCAACCATTAAGGAAAAAGACGTTAAGAAATTCGTTTGGCAAAATGTGATCACTCGCTTTGGTATACCCAAGGCCCTCATCTCGGATAATGGCACTCAATTCGATGGGAAACTCTTTCGCGGATTTTGCGAAGAGTTGAAGATCGAGTTCTACAATTCAACGCCGGCCTACCCTCAGTCGAATGGTCAAGCGGAGGCCTCAAACAAGACCATTCTGGACGGGCTGAAGAAGCGGCTTGAGAAGGCCAAGGGAAAGTGGGCTGAAGAGCTTCCTAACGTGCTATGGGCTTACCGCACTACGCCAAGGCGATCAACTGGAGAGACACCATTCGCTTTGGCCTATGGCATGGAGGCCGTCATCCCATTAGAAATTGGCATGCCAACCATCCGCTCAGAGAGTTTCCAGCCAGACCTGAACAATGAAGCCGTGGCATTAGAGCTGGACCTTGCTGAAGAAAGGCAAGAGCGCGCATTGATCCATATAGCGGCCTATCAGCAGGAACTCTCTAAGAAATACAACAAGGCAGTGCACCCCAGGCTATTCAAGATTGGGGATTGGGTCTTAAGGAAGGTGCTTGGCAACACGATGATCCCTGGCGAAGGGAAGCTTGGTGCAAATTGGGAAGGACCATACAAGGTGGTTGGTTTTGCTGGCAAAGGGGCATACCATTTGGAAGACTTAGACGGCAAGGCTGTCCCCAGACCGTGGAACGCAGCCAACCTTAAGGTCTTTTACTTTTGAGATGTAATTTTCTTTTGTTAAACTTCTCTGGGCCTTTAGCCTTTTTGCATTTGATGTAAAAGATAGCAATGCTTTTGTAATAAGAAATAGCCCTTTTGTTGTGTGGTGTTACATCTATCCAATCAATGAAATAGCAAGACACAAGGCACTTATGGATGCCAGGGGCAAGTGGACCGACTTGAATAAGACCGGACTGTTTTCCTCGGAAATGGAGCAGACCGTGCAAACTGTTTGCCTATGGAGCAATGCGCATTACGGCTGAGCTGGTTTTGCTCGCCCAGTTGGAATGTTGGCGGCATGACCAACCTAACTAAAACATTGGTGTTTTGCCCAATGTAGGGGCCGAGCTGATTTTGCTCGGCCCATTTGGCATATTGGTGTCTTGTCCAATATGGGAAGCGAGCTGATTTTGCTCGGCGGAATTGGCAGCGTTGGTGTCTTGTCCAACAGTTATAGGCCGAGCTGACTTTGCTCGGCTAAAGGAAAATGTTGGCGTTTTAAACAACTTGAAAATCGAGCTGGTTTTTGCTCGGCCATATTGAGGTACTGGAATTACAGTCTGCAAACTGAGCAAGGCCGAGCGGATTTTGCTCGGCCAGGCGCAAAATGTCATTTCATTTGAAAGTACAATTGCTAGTCCTGACTAGATTACTTGTGAACTGGTTTTAGCTCGGCAGTTTGTTCGGTTTAGCCGACCTGCCAGTTGATTAAAGTTTGAAGCAAGAAATTCACACGTACGAAAACCAAACAGAAATAAGCAGTGTGCGAGCAAAAAGTTGAAAGTTTCATTGATGAAAGAAAATTCAGTACAAAGGGTGGGGCCTTGCCCGGTTACAACCAAAAAAAAAGCAAAGCAGGAGAATGAAAAAGGAAATCTTCAGTCCACTCCAAGGTTTTGCTCGGCCACCTCCTCCGTCTGCTCGGGGACGACGACTGTTTGCTCGGGCAGGATCTCATCGGCGTCGTCGTCAGCATCCTCCACCGCGACAACCTCCCGATCAATAACTTCTTCGTTTTCCGCATCTTGAGATGCCACTGGTGAAGACTGCTCGGTCTGTTGTGCGGCGGCGGCTTCTTCCTCAGCCTCTTTCCTCACCTCTGCAATAAGTCGGTTTTGCGCGGCCCTGGAGTACGCCTGCATGTAAACCGGGATATAGGCATCAGGAGGGTTGATGAACATGTCAGAATCCTGACCAAGGCCAACTTTTTCCACGGCAGCTTTCCAGCCGCACTGGAAGAAGATGTCCTTGGTCGCTTGGACTTGACGCTCATAGGTCTTCTCCCCCTGAGCATATCCACGGTCTTCAGCGTCTTCAACCGCCTTGTCTTTCTCCGCCTTATGGGCATCGCGTAGCTTCCTCAGCTCGGCGAGGTACCGAGCCTTGGTTGACTTCATAGCTCTTTGTTTGTCTTCCTCAGCTCGGTCAACCTTCTGGCGCAGTGCATCTCGCTCGGCCGCAACTGCATCTTGCGCGGCCCTGAGTTTCTCTATCTCGGCCTTTTGAGCCTTGTTTTCGGTAATGGCATCCCGAAGGCTCTGCCGCAATTTGATCATGCAGTCGTGGGCGAGGTAGGTCTTTTGCGCGGCCTGCAAACAAACAACAGATCGTTAGCATTCAAAAACCGAGCAAAAAACCGCGCAGACAGTTGAAAAAAAAAAAGGACGGACTTACCAGCACGATTGATTTCGACGCCGAGCGGAGGACCTTTAGGTCGGACAATTCGTCATGTTTTTTCATGTCCGCTGGAAGGATTAGTCCCTTGGTCATATTGAAACCAAGGGAATAATCCTTATCAGCATAGACGGAATCCTCAGCTGAAACTGGACAGCCCTGATATACGAACTCGGGCGCCCAGACCGGGCGGGTGGCTGGGCCCTTGCCCTTGGATTTGCCGGGCTGTTGTTGCTCGGCCTGGTCGCCCAGCTCGTTGGAGGCCAGCTCGGTGGAGTCTTCGTCCACAAGGCTTTGCCCGGCCTTCTCCTTCCTCTGTCTTTTCTTAGGCCGGCCAGCCTGTTATTCGCTGGCCAGGGCGAGCACCGCTCCTTCTGTTTGTCCGGTGGGGGTGAAGGATGTCCCCCCGGTCGCTTCTGGAGGCTGGGACTCGCCTTCCTCTCCAGTGATCATGGACTTGATCGCTCGGATTTTTGCCATTTCTTGCTCCGCGGTGAGTGGAACAAGTCTGATCGGTGGAAGAGTTGGGTCTGGTTCTGGAGATGGAGCGTGCAGAAAGTCGGTCACGCGGCTTTTGCGTGGTGCCTGGTAGTGATATGTTTGTTCGAAACCGAGCAGTTTTGAGGCTTCTCTCTCTTCCTCGGGGTGACGAAGTAGAGCTTGGATTGCTTCTGGGTTGGCCTGATGATAGTCCGCTGCCAAGTGTCTATCTGCAAGAGGAAGACAAGTGTTAGACCGGTGCAAAATAATAAAGAAATTGACGCGTTATAAAGATAGCACGGTGAGCCGGGCTACTCACCAGCATGGCCGAAGTCTTTCCTAATGTACCAGCCCGGTATGGGCGCCTCGGTGTCCTCGAAATTACCGGACACCCAGAGGAAGTCGTCATCGTTTGTTTCTTTGTCGGGGCTGCCCTCTATAAGTTTTGCTCGGCCCTTCTTCACTTTAAGGTACCAGCAGAGCCCGCTCTTATTCCTACTTAACCTATATTGATGGAAAATCTCAGCAAGACCGAGATTCAGACCGAGCCTGCGGTTTAGCTCGGCGACCCCGTTTATTATCTTGTATGTGTTATTTGAAACTTGGCTCAGGCAAAGCCTTGTCTGCCTTAAAAATTCGCAGAGCAAGGGCTGGACCGGGAAGCGGACGCCTCCCTCTACTATGGAAACGACCGTGAAGGGGCACCGGTCTAGATCCCCCCAAGGGGTGTCTCCCTTTTTGGCGAGCTCTAGGATGACGTCGTCAGGAATTTTGTACTCCTTTCGGAACTCCGCCATCGCGCCGGGCGAACTGACCATGAACCGGTACTTCCCCATTACCTCGGTTTTATTTGGTTTGGTGTGTATCTCGGTCAAAAACGTTGGTGTGTTTGCTCGGTCTTTGAGCTGCACCGGTTATAATGCTGGATGGGCTTGGTCGGTCCTATTTGTTCTGCATGTTAAAAAATAAGGCCAAGGGTTAGCACGGCAGATATTGCGCGGCTCCTAGTGGAAATAGCAGGGAAGGATTTGGTGTTTTGACAGACTCAGCTCGGTTTAACTACATGTGTGCCTAAGCCTCCTAGTCCAGTTTTAGCTCGGTTAAGGCTACTTGCGGGATCTAGTTGATCCGTCAGCTCGGTCAAGGTGTCAGGCGGGGTTTTTACGGTTTTAGTGCGGTTCACCTTACTTACCGATCTAATGGGTATTCAGCTCGGTCGCAGCTTCTACGAGAAGCCACAAACAGTTTTTTGCTCGGTTATCGCTCTACCTACGGATCAAAACGAGCGTTTAGCTCAGCCCAACCCAGATTCAAACTGTTCATCCCAGAAATGGGACGAACCAGTTCGAACCGAGGAAGAACAAGGGGCACGAAGGCCCCACCCTTTCCCAATGTTTCAGTTTGCCCTAGAGTGTGCAGGTTCTAAACAAAAAGAGGGGGCACGAGTAGTCACAAACAAAAAGTGCGAAGCACAGTGGCATGAAAATGAAGAACAGTGGCAGAAAATCGCAAAGAGCATGAAGAAATTGAAAATGCAATGAGGGGGAAGAAAAACTTACCAGAAAACGGAGGTGAGGTGAGATGAGATGAGCCTCGCGAGCTTGACTGCAACGGTGAGAATGGCAGGAAGGAACGTGGGGAATGGGAGCTCAGAGACAGTGATGGCAGAGAGGGCTAGGGTTTTTGGAGCTTGAGTAGAAAATGAAAAGTGAAGGGTTAAAACCCTTCAAATGACGTTTAAGAATGGGTGGGAAACCCAAACGGCTGCGCCGTTTGAATTGTGCGCGTGCAGGGCAGCTGGCTGCACGACCCAATGAGGAGGCGCCACGTGGCACTGAAAACGCGGCTGTCAGTACGGCTGTAAGACCTTTGATGTGACTGCGGAGGCAATGGCCAGCCAATTGAGATTGCTCGGCGACGGAAGTGTCCCCGATTCAACCATGGCTCGGCGGCAAACATTCCCCCAATTGAGCTTGGCCTAGCAAGAGCGCAACTCAACCTTAGCTCGGACACGGTGATAAACCCAATCACGATAGCTCGGATGGGTTTAAGGGGCAATTGAAAGGGAAGATGTGCATGACAGTACGGCCGAGCTGAGGCGACGTTAGACTTAACGGAATGCACGGCGCCGAGCTAACTCTGTTGACGCGACTGACTTGCACGGTCAGAGACATTGACCGAGCAAGCGCAAACTGGCCCTAGCCGAGCTGTGACTCGCGCGTTCCGGACGGAGTGCGGAATGGCGAATGGTAACCGAGCTATTGGGTGACCCGGGCTGGGCCGAGGTTGCAGCGAGGCCGGCATGCCTCCGACCGGCCAACCGAGGTGAATGGTTCCTTGTAGCCGAGGATTTAGATGGAATGGTTGGAGGCCGGCATGCCTCGCAACCGGTCGGGCCTGATGAATCGGTCAGGAGTAACACGGTTAAGGTGGTCCGGCTTTCACATGATCCAAAGGGACAGTTCGGCAATATATAGCTCGGTTGTGTACGCATAATGGTGATCTTCCACAAGTAATAGGCCGGTCGTGGTACTCCGGTTATGTGTGCCACCTGGGCCAATGGCGCGAGGGAAAGGACATCTGCTCCACGAACGCCTCAATACCGTTAGACAGTTCTGTGTGTACTGGTAGAAGGACAAAACCTTCACACGCGTAAGGTGGTGAGAGGCGCGCATGCCACCTGTCCAGGGAAGGACAACAGAGGTAGTGCGCGCACAACTTTGAGGCTGCATGGCCAGCCTAGAAATAGGGGAAAAGACGAACGTTGGAGGTATGAAATGGACTCTCACAAACATTCTCCTCTGATTGTCTTCTTCCTAAGTTATCTGACTTGATCGTCGGAGGGTCTTTCCGGCACACCACCGCCTGGCAGCTCACCATTTTTGTGTTGCAGAGATAGACGCCGTCACCAGAAGCTTGACGTTCAAGGCGTACGGAGAGTAGAGGATATTTCGCCCCTGTACAATAATAATATAAAATAATAACATCAATGTTATTTAATTTGTGGATGAAATTTCTTATGCCTTAGTCCTTTCCCTTCTCTCTCTTCCCCCCCAACATTAAATATCAATATTAAGAGTCTAAAAAAATAGTGTAAATCAAGAAAAATGACTTTATGGAATAAAAGTATAAATACATGGGACTAAGTGGGTTAAAAAATTCTTTCATGGACTTCTTGGATTAGAACACTTCTAAATAGGATTTATCAATAAAAATCCCTAAAATGGAACACATAATTACACTTAGTGTTTTCATTATTAAAAAAATTAAAATTAAAAAAAAATGAATTGAGAGTTTGAACCTTAAAGAAATTATATTAACGTTTACTGTATATGAAAATAATGATATTTGATATATACGTTGAGTAGTAATGGCCATGATGAGAGGGGAAAAAAAAAATATGTTAAAAAATTTTAATTATATAAATTATTTTATACTTTATGGTGAAGAATATAAAATATTTTACGACGAAATATTTTTGAGTGTATGATTTATTAATTTTTTTAATTGGAAAGCTTATTTTTTGATTGTGTGACTTATTAATTATTGTTTTTTAATTGGAAAACTTCTTCCTTGTTTGATGGTAAGGAATAAATGATTTTAGAAATAAAAAAATGTATTCTTTGTTTAAAAAATGAAAGTATTAGTGTGTAATGACCCCAACCTCTGACTAATGTTAATTCGCACTTAATTATGCCTTGTAGTAAATTAGGAAGGGTATGGGATTAATTTGCGTGTGTATTGCATCATTTATGTGTTTCTATCTGTTTGCCATAAAATGATCTGTTCATGTCTTTGACTTTAAATTGCGAATTGAAAGCTTTACTGGCGCCCGATTCTGGAATTGATTAATGTTTTATGTTAGTTAGATTTTATGTGATTTTATGGTAGGTTTAATTAAAATTTGATTTAGTACGATTAAACTCGATTAAATAATGTTAAATTATGTTAGTTGCTTTAATTTCCAACTTGCCATTGAGTGGCCATCTCCATGCAATAGTTAGGGACTTAATTAGCATATCCCTTGCATTGTTTCCTCAGCCATGTTTTTTAGACCAAAAATGTAGGAAAGAGTAAGGGAGGAGAAGAACTTAGCTTTAACAAGAATTACTTGGAGAACTTAGGAGAATTCAAGAGGCTTTGCAAGTTTGAGCTTCTAGGCTTGAAATTGAAGACTTAAGGTAGGAGAATTACCTTCTTGATTGTGAATTCAAGTCATTTCTTACATGATTCATGTGACATTAGTGATCTAAGACAAGAATTAGATTTAACATGTTGAATTAAAGCTTAAATCATACATGCATGTCATTATCATAACAATTTGAAGTGTTGTCATGGAAATTCTTGCATGCAAGACCATATTCTACTTATAGTCCATGAGTTCATCATGATTTTGAGTTTAATCTTACATTTGGTTACATTTTTGGAGTATTGAATTCAAGTGAACACTTGCATGTTTTGTTCTTTAATATTTCTTGGAAGTTGGTTGCAATTGTGTTTAATTGACTCACCTTGGGCTTTGATTTCTCAAATTGATCTTCAAAACATGTTATACTATGAGTTTAAAGTATTTTTCCAGAAAATGGTCCCAAGAGGTTGAGATTTGGGAAGTTGAATGCTTGGTTTGAGCTTGGGAGGAAAATCTGGAAATTTCAGAATTTGATTTCCTCGCTCGAGCGAAGGATTCCACGCTCGAGCGACCATCGTTTGTTTAGAGCTCCGCTCGAGCGAATGAATGGTAGCTCAAGCGTAAATTGCAAGCTCTCAGGTTTTTGGTGCACGCAGACGCACACTCGAGCGACGAGACCTACGCTCGAGCGAAGGGTGTGTCTCACTCTCGAGCGAGCATCGAGCGTGCATCGAGCGTAAAATTTCAACAACCAGTACTTTTGCATTTTTACAGACCGCTCGAGCGAAGGAGTCTATGCTCGAGCGACCCCTCTGTTTTGGCAAGCTCGCTCGAGCGAGACCCCTGTTTTCAGCAAATTTTGAAAAATGTTTTCCAAGGCATCTTTGCATCCTCATTCCATCCTAGGCATTCCTAGGCCATGTTTAAGACTCTATAGTGAGGCTTTAAGGTTAGAAACACATTAAGAACCAACGACGTAAGTTTTGTGTGATTAGAATGTGTGTTTCAAGTGTGTGTCCGTTATATGTAAGTCACGTGCCGCGTGTCGTGTGATCAATCTGCTCTGTCTGTTTGTTTCAAGGCCAACTGTGAGTAATAATTTAGTAAAGTTATGTTCAACTGTATCTAGTTTCTGTGTGATAAAACGAGATCTGTTTTCCGAAATGATATGTTCTGTACAATGAATGATTGTTCAATTTCTAACATGTATTCGTGACATCCTTAGCATCATGTGATATATGTTGGCTGTTACCTGGTATCGGAGGTTCCTTTATGGAACTTTTTTCTGTCTGCACTCTGTTCCCCGTACCAGAGGCCTTGTCACGGGGGCTCAGCTTCTGTTCTGTTACCCGGATCCGGAGATTCCTTCATGGAACTGGTTACTTGTAACCTCACGCGTGTGCGTTCTGTTCTGTTAATGCTAAGGGATGTATCACGTAAACTTAATCATGACTTATGATTTCTGTCTATATATATGATCTGGACAAATGATGAATTTGATACAAATCTGGATTGTGATTTCTGAATCTGTACGAACTCATTCATTGAAACCCTTTACTCTATTATTATTCACTGGGCTTTCGCTTACAATTTATATTATGTATGTAGGTGAAACGACACATGACCAGGGCCAGAGTTGACGGCCTTCTGTTCTGTTTTTGTCAGCCATCCGTTGTGCCTCCCGATGAGGTTCCGATCGAAGCCTAATGCTATGGTTGTTTTTGTATTTCATGCTAGTCTCTGTATATGTTTTGTAAAGATAGGTCTTGGGTTGTACATGTTGTAAATATTATGCACCTGGACTAGCATGTTTATGCATATATACATATAAGTTTTGAAATGTTCCGTCCCATGTAAGTTATCACAGTTCATTGGACCTTGTTTATTTTGTATAATTACTTCCACAGCCCCTTACTATTGCTAATCTATTCAGAGGCCTTCGGTAATCCACGGATTACTGGCCGGTTACGATGCTAAACCTATAGGGGCGGGTTTGGGTCGTGACATAGTGTGTGATTTATGAATTATTTTTTTAAATTGAAAATCAAGAAATTTGAATTAAGCACTAGTATTTTTTATATTCTTTTTAGTGGTTGGTAAGTAAACCAACCTCTTAAGTTTTAATTATTCTACTCTAACATAAATTAAGTATAAATCAAATTAGATACAATCCTTTTACATGGATATAATTCATCTTCTATGAGAGAGTTAAATCTAATTATGTAATTGTTTTCTATATTTTTAGATTTTTTTCATAATTTTCTCTTTTTATTCTTTCTTTATTTTATGTGTCAGAAAATAAACCCATTTTCATGTAGAGAAAGAGATTAGAAGTTCAAAGTTAATATTTTGAGGGTGTTTGGAAATATGTTATTTTAGTTAGTTTTTTAATTTTTTATGAAAAGATTTATAAAACAAAAAATAGAAAGAATAATATGATTAAGTGTTTTGACTTATTTTTTAGTTTCAACCTAACTATTTTTCCTTGTACAAGAACTAAAAAATAAATAAAAAATCTATAGATGAATTATGTTAAATAATAGGAAAATGTTTGGTAGCTTAAAAATTTGTGACTCAAATAACTCAAATCTATCAAAATAACATCGTTTTACATTCAAAATGACGCCGTTTTAAATATTTTGAGTTACAAAATTTTAAGTTACGTAATATTGTTGTAAATAATATATATATATTTTTGTTTTTATTTCTTTTGGTAGTTAGTTGGGTGACTTATCCTATTACTTGTGTAAGGTGGCCTGACACTTGTTTTCTTCTTGA
Organism: Camellia granthamiana; assembly: GCA_036172215.1. Taxonomy (NCBI): domain Eukaryota; kingdom Viridiplantae; phylum Streptophyta; class Magnoliopsida; order Ericales; family Theaceae; genus Camellia; species Camellia granthamiana. The sequence continues at coordinate 110,648,352 of CM069911.1, forward strand.
TCTTAGAAAAATGTGGATGACGACTTTGAGTGGACTTGGTCTCACCACAATTTATTAAGCCTTCCTTTTGGTATGTAGGCTGTAGAAGTTTTTTTTAGGGAGACTTATTTATAAGTCCTTTTTCATAATCTTATGTTAGGTTAAGTCTTGTATAATTTTTTATAGAGTCTCAAGTCCTATTTTCATAAGAATGTATTCCACAAGATCCTAATCTTTTTACCCCCCATTTTCACACCTTCCCTCTCTCACTCTCTCTCACTCCCAACCACCGAATTGATTTTGAATCACGGAAATACATCTCTAGAAATTGGGTAAGAATGTGTACAGCGGAGATCTCATTTTAGTCGGAGCTTCATGCACTCAGTTGTCGTTTTTTTGTTTTTTTTTTCCTTTTCTTTTATGCATCGCTCTCTGTCTGTCTATCCAGCTTTTGTTTCTGTGACTTGGTAGTCAATGGCTTTGTAAAAATCTGGAAGTTGTTTTTTTTTATTTTTTTATTTGATGTTTGATTTTCATATCTGGGTTTTTGAATTCACGTGTTGACATTAGGGTCCTCTTCATTTTTACTTTTCTTTAGTATAATCCGAAGAATCTTCGAGATTTTCAACTTTACCGAATTTTTTCAAAATTTTGTTGCTTACCTAACTATGTGTCTAAAATGGCGGCTTAGTGTAACAGTCGGGTTTGAGTCACAGAAATTGATTTCCAGAAATGGGGTAAGATTGTCTACGTGTTTGCGAAACGTAACGTGACACATTACGTTACGTTTATGTAAATGTCACATTACGTTTATATAGGTGTCACGTTACGTTACGTTTATGTAGGTGTCACATTACGTTCATATTGGTGTCACGTTACGTTTATATAGGTGTCATGTTACGTTACGTTTACGTAGATATGTCACGTTACGTTTATATAGGTGTCACGTTACGTTACGTTTATGTAGATATATCACGTTATGTTTATATAGGTGTCACGTTACGTTTATGTAGGTGTCACGTTACGTTACGTTTATGTAGGTGTCACGTTACGTTACGTTTATATCAATTTCCTATATATGGTTTTATTACTTATTTATGATATTAACAACTAATATTGAGGGTAAATGTGTCAACAAACTTCCCACAGGACTTATGGAAACATAAGTTTTTTAGTAGGACCATATGTAGCATAAGTCTCTCTAATAGGACTTCTAAATAATTTTCCCTTTTTTTTATTTATTAGAATAATCACAAAAATATAAAATAAATTAAAAAGTTAATAAGATAAAATATTATATTTAAATTATAATTATTTTATTTTTTTCTCTCACAAAAATTTAAAAAAGTAAAAAGTCTAATCCAAACAAAGTTTTTAGCCTTAGACTAAAAATTAAAAAGTCAATTCATTTCTCACACGAAACCTAAATTCAACTGGTTGTCATTCATATATATATATATATATATGTATTTAGGGAATTACGTGTCAGTGGGTTAGGGGTGTAATTTTGGCCTGTCGCCTGCAGGCGGCCCGAAATTTGCCCGCGGCCCGAGGTGGGTCCGACCCGTTTAGGCCTAGGCCCGAGCCCGGGCCTGAGGCCTTGGGCCTGGGCCTAGGCCATCGTTTTGAAGTCCGACCCGCTTGGCCCGCTCAAGGCCCGCCCAAAAAGCCTGGCCCGCCCGGACCACTCAATGCTCAGTGTTATTTTTAATGGAAAATAATAAAATTTTAGTAGAAAAAATAAAAAAATATTTAAAAAATTGTTTAGAACCGTCCAAAGCCCGAGCCCAGGCCCGAGGCCCGGCCTACTGGCCCGCCCAAAGCCCGAATACCCCTGGGCCTGGGCTTAGTTTTCTGACCCGTGAGTCGGCTAGGTCTGGCCTGATTTTTTGGCAGGAGCCTGCAAGGCCCGCCATGAGCCCGGCACGGCCCGAGCCCGGATGGACCGGGCCGGGCCAAAATTACACCCCTATAGTGGGTGTAGAATTTTTTTTTTTATAAAAGAGTAAAAAATATTATAAATATTAATAATTAAAATTATAAATTTTTTCATTTTATTTTAAAAAAAATTATGCACCCCATTGACATGTAATTCTCCCTATATTTTTCCTCTGGCAACAATAACATGTGTCCTAGATGTGCCTTTCAAATGATTTTCAAAATTAAAAAGAAAGAGAAAAATTAAAAAAGATGGTCATCTCTCCCGTCCGGATCTAAACTCAACAGATGGTGTTTGAGCTCATTTATCATAAGTTTCGTTTTAATGATTTAAGTTGTTTATTTTTTAAGACCATCTGTGTATATTATTAAAAGTATAATAATAAAAAAATTAATTCAATTCAATAATCGTAATATTTTTATTTTATTATATTTTTCTTAGAAAATAAATGATCTATTTTTAAAACACACTTTTGATTTATTTTTTTGAAGATAAAACATGACAATATGACTATGTTAAAATTACTGAAATGATTTATTTTGTATATATAAATAATATGCATAAAAGACCTTTAAAAATAAATAACTTAGATTATCAAAAACGAAATTCATAATAAGCATTATATTCCTGAACAACACCTTTTTAATCCCAATTAAGACTACAGATAAGTCTCTCCCAAATTCCCAATTAAAAAATGGAACTTTCAGAGGAAGCACATGAACGATCTCCTCTTCAAAGCTTGCCATTCCATGATAAGTTTAGTTAGAATGAAAATGGCAGAAAGTAAGAGTTCGTTTGTTTTAAGTTATAAAGGATGGGATTAGATTAGGATAAATGTGGGATTCATGAATATTGTGTTTATTTGTAAAATGGGGAAGAAGATTCACAATATCTTGGCACTATGATAGGCCTCCATGGATGGGATTAGTAGTCTCCCATGGGAGATGGTATTAAAAAAATAATCTCTTGGGATTAGAGGGAGATTTACTATTTTGCCCTCTATTATCTTACCTAATTTACTTATTCTACTTGATTAGTATGGAATTTTCTCTATCATTTTTTACTCCAACATTCTTTATATCAAAATAATTTAATAGAAAAATAATTTTTAATATAAAAATATAAAGTCTAATAATATTTATACCAAAAAATTATATTAAAAAAATAAAATAGTACCAAAAAAAATATTTATGAAATATAATTTTTAATATTAAAATATAATTTTAATATTAAAATATGTAATGCATTTATTAGTTAGTATAAGGCCAAATTTGATAGGAATGCAACAAAGGTATTTGTGGAAGTTTACATGGTTAATCTCACTCCTATCTCTCAAAATCAACATAAACTATTGCTAGTTCACTGGTTATTAAACAAACACAATTTTTCTTAGTCCTCTTATTAGCAGTCCCCTCACTAGCAATCATACCCAATTTACATCTAAAAACAAACGGGCCCTACGAGGAATAAAAAAAAATTATTATTATTATTTTTTTTTGTTATTTGGGGTTTTCTTTTTCTTTCTTTTTTTTTTTTTTTGATTTTTTATAAAAAAAATATATGTAAAAAAATAAAGAGAGTGATGTGACAACTTGTATGATTTTTTTTTACCACCCTTATGAATATGAAAGTGGTAGAAGTTATAAAAAACTTTATTGTACAACTCATGATAGTATGGTAATTAAGCTTTTAGTTTCTTGCAAAAAAATACAGTAAAATTTAAATTTATTATTGAACTAGTTACTTATGTTAGGTTTTTATAATTGGCAATCCTGTTGAACAAAACTTCATTTAATTGTATTTTTATTCGCTCTATTATATATGTGAGTTATGAGAGATTAAATGCGAATCCAACCCGAATTGTGCCTGAGTAGAGGAGTTTGTATTGGCTTTCCATGTCTTGTTTTGAGCATTTCTTGTTTATCACTTCGCTAACTAAGTATGGAGGTCCAGGGGGACAGCACCACTAGCGAGTTCGGGGCAGCTCCCCCGAAGCCGAGAAAGAAGTCATCAACCACTCAAGCAATCTTTTGTGCGCTTGAGTGGTGAAGTGGTTCATCTAGTATCTTTGCTTACATTATGAACTTTTGGGAAACATGTTTTACCGCTAGAGCAGTAGATGTTATGCTCGAGCGATTGGCCTGTATGTGAGCATCGCCTTTAGTCATACCGCTCGAGCCGTAAAGTGAGCACTCAAGCAGTCTTCACGGCTTTATTTAGTATAAAGTGCATTGTTTGCTATTTTTAGGATTGAACCCGTCCAGGTTCTATATTGAAAAGTATTTATGAGTTTCCTTGATTTATAGAAGGTGATCGATTGATCAATGAAATACATATTGATAAACATCAATGGTTGGTTTTGTTCTTTGAGTCACAACAAGAGAGAAATGTTCATCGGTGGATTCCGGAGGACTTCGGCCTGAAACTTTGATGGATTTCAGAGTGGCTCATTATCGTGGATTCGACATTGGCGTTGTGGATTCAATGTTGGGGAAAGCAATTTTGAGGTGAAGACAATATGGAAGAGGCACATCGGGTTCAGTTTAATTCGGCACGTGGATTCGCTAAGTAATTGAGGGTTCTCATGTGTAAATCATTTTTATCTTCTTCGTCAATTGTTTTGTGATTTTGACCCATGATTTTTTTATTGCAATTGAAGGTACTCTAATTTTGATTTTTTCAATGTTAAATTGTTATGCCGATTTGTTGTTGATAGTTTGATTGGGATTGCTATTCATTATTTAAATTTGAATCATAATTACAAATCAATATCTTGAGGTTTTTTAATATTTTCAACTTATAATTAAAATTTCTATTTTACTGACAAGAAAATATATATGTCTTTCCTTTTCTTTTGTTTTACTTTACATTTTATCATTTTCACTTTCCATCTATTTCTTTCTAATCAAATGGAGCCTTGATGACACAAAAAAATTAATAGATAGTTTCGTTGTGGTATGTGTTATTGTAGTAATTCCAATAAATAAAAAATCACAAAATAAATTAAGTGAGATAATTTTTAGGGATTGAGTTATTTTAATTTTCTTGGAGCATCTCCAACGAGCTCTTTAAAAGAAATTTGTTAACTATTATAGCTAGTGGTGTTCTATTTTACCTCCTCCAACAGGTTAACTACTACACTAGCTATTTTAACCAAAAAATTTCCAAGCTAGCTATATTTAGAAATCCTTTAGAAGCTCTTCAAACAGCTTGTGTGGATAAATAGGTAAAATAAAGGTAGTGTTGGAGCATATAAATAAAAAAGTAGTTAGATATTCCTTTTTTGTACTTTAAGCAACTCCAACCATACTCTTCATTTTTTACCATCTAAAATATAAAAAATGTATATTCTTTATTTTGCGTAATTTCTTTCTTTACCCATGTACTCCAATGCTACTATTTATTTTACCTATATATACACAAATTGAATAAAAAGTCTACCAAGGCTCTTCAAATGTAACTAGTCTTAAAGAATTTTGTTAAAATAGTTATTGTAATAGCTTGCCTGTTGGAATGACTAAAATATAATAATGCTAGATATAATAGCTAACAAACATTATTTAAAAAGTCCTAACATACTTTAGCATGTTACATTGTCAAAATTTTAGGTAGCATTTGGTTTACTTTTCAAAACTCAACTTTATTTTTAAATTATGATTTAGGGGTGTTTTGGGAAGTTGGTAAAAAGTTGGCTTTTGGCTTTTTACCAAGTTTTTTGGCTTTTTTGGAAGTGATTTGGGAAGTTAGTAAAAAGCTGGCTTTTTTTATTTTTGGTTTAATATTTTTTAAAAGTGTTACATCACTCTAAAATGACCAAAATATCCTTACTTTTTGATTTTTGAATTAATTAATTAAAATAATCTAGAGGGTAGTTTGGTAAATTTGGTTGTTGCTTTTTTGGTTCTTCCCAAATCACCATTTCAGCGTTTTGGCCAAGCTTGGCGTTTTTAGAGTGATGGCAAAACGCAGCTTTTTATTGTTGTTGCCAAAACGGCACATAGATACAACATGTTAACCAAACATATTTTTAAAATACAATTCAAATTTACTTTCAAAACTCCTCTCTTCTGTTTTTTAACTTATTCTCTCTCATCTCTTCTCTCACATTCTATACATCAATCAATCACAAAAAAGAAAAAAAAAAAATAATTTACAAATCATCCCAAAACTATTTTCAAAACTCATAAATCATAATTTCACACTCAAATTATAATTTCACACTCAAACTATTTACAAATAAATTTTCTCTTTTTAAATCATGATTCAAAAACTCAAAATTCAAAACATAACTTTACACTCAAATCATAATTTCAAAATTAAACCAAACGAACCCTTATATTATGATAAACTCATTCCAATAGTACATAGGTTATTTTTTTAGCACGACCGCCGTACAATTTAATTTTTACTATCGTATGCAATTGTGCATACCTAATTATATCTATTCACAATGTCTTTAAATTAAAAAAAAAAAATCACTCTAATAATAAGTATTTATAAAAATATTTTATTTGTTAGCTTATCACGAAAACCGACATCTCAATTAATTGAGTTCATTACTTGTTGCTATAAGATTCGATCTTTTGAAATTCATCATTCATTTTGTAATGATTTTATATGACTGGGTAGTTTATTTTTAAAAACATACTTATCGTTTCTTTTTTTTAAATATAAATATTATAAGATAAAAAATATTATAATTATCAAATTGTTTTATAAATAATATATACGAAAGTTGTTATAAACTGAACTCAACACTTGAGATGGAAAAGGAATATGTACTTGACTTTGGAAAGATTGATACCAGTAGACGACAGAGATGTGTTGTTGACCTATTAAAGAGGAGGGAATAAATGAGAAATGTTTTTACAGAATATTAGCCGAAGATGCCTTACATTTCTTTTGTAAAGAAGTTCTGGTGTTTTCTCCATCAATCTCAAAAATCAATAGGAAGGCAAAACTAGTGTGTGAATGCTCTAGGAATGCCACTTGTTAGTTTTTAATTGGGTTGGAATTAGAGCTTCACAAAATACTCATAAAATTTGAAAATTGATTCAATTCGATCTTTATGGTTAGTTTGAATTTTTCAATACATCGGTTCAAACTTGGGGTTTAAAATTATGAATTTGATAAGATTGGTTTGGCTATTGATTCATGTCATATCTAAATTGAATTAATCCGAAATAGGAGCTATGTATTATTAAATTGGAGGCTTTTTTTTATTTAAATAAACAATTAATTTGATAATAATTCACCTTAATATTATTCTGTCTCAACTAAAATTCTGACTCTGTTACTGTCCGTTAGCTAAGATTATTTGTCATTTAGTTTTGTGTTGCTCTGATTGAGTAGAGGCGAGTCATAAGTTAGATATTTATAAATTGGGACTGAACTTTCATTGTATAAATAAATAAATAAAAAATTAATTTGGGATTTGCTTATTTTGTATTTTTTATTTTTTTGGGACTTATTTCTTCTTTAGTGATTTTTTTAAAAAGAAAAATTGTCAAAAAAAAAAAAAAAAAATAGGCTCAAGATTCAGCTTGACGAAACGAACTAGAAAAATAATTTTTTTTTTTAAATTTCAAAAAATGTCTAGAAAAGAAAAAAATAAACAAAAAAAATGGTGAGCTTTTTTTTGTTTATTTTGACTTTTTTTTTTATAAAATTTTTATCTTAAATAGGACACATTTTAAACCAATTTTAAATTTTTTTTATTTTTGATTTATTATATAGATTTTATAACTCTTTTAACATTTTCACCTCAATTCCGATACAAACAAGGCCCCAAGTATACAAGTTAGCATTTGTCTATGTGTTTAGAAAGATTTTCAAAATAGTATATTATACATGGTATATTTGGGGGTTTTTCATAATAGTTTTGAGAATTCTCTCTATTTTGTGTGGACTTAGCTGTGCTTGGTTGAGATATTTGAAAAGAAAAGAAAAAATATATATGAAAATAGTTGAAATATAAATATAAATATATTTTATTTATATTTATATTTTTCTTTTCTAAATCCTTTCTTAAATCTTCCTATCAAATACAATATTAAAGAATTGTTGGGCCCATGGGCTTACTGCAGATCCTACTCAGACAATCTATGTCCATTTTGTGAGACTTTGTGTATAGATCATTTATAATAAATAAAAAAAATTAGATCAATATAATTAATCCTAACTAGATATTTGATGAGGGCTTGTGTCACGACCCGCTCCCCGTACTCAAGGGGTAAGTATCGTGGTAGCCAGTAACTAAGGTTACCTTCGGCCAATTCTTAAACAAATCAATAACCGCGAGTGGAAGTAATATTTAAATGAGGGTACCAAAATAATCATTAGAGCTTCTATCTTTATTACAAAATATATTGACCAAAAATGCCGATATTTACATATAAAAATATCAAAAAGTGTTGGGTGTGTCTATTCTGTAACCCCGCATCTAAGACTGTGTCTATTCTGTAACCCCGCATCTAAGACTTTCCAAAAACTATTTCTGAATTGCACTGTTTCCTGAAAATTGGTAAATAGCTATAAGCACATGGCAGAGTGAGAAATATTATACCAAGAGTATACGGGACATGAAATAACTATGGATAGTTAATTAGGCCAAAACATTTAAGATAATTTAGTTGGAACAAATAATCCTTTAAGTAGCAAAACTGAGATGATGTAAATAAATAACCATAATCATGGTAACTTGGTAAACAAATCATTTAAATGGCATAAACTGCTCATTTAAGTAGCAGAACTGAAATACAGAAATTATGCAAGTAAATGACGATAACCACGGTACTAAACATAACAGAACAGAGGTCACAGAAGTGACAGTCAAAATAGAGGTACGGACTCAAGAGGTGGCTCGTACAGACTATAGAGGTGGCTCCCACAATAGTGTAGCACTTATCACCGCACAGAACAGAGGTACGGATTCAAGAGGTGGCTCGTACGGACTATAGAGGTGGCTCCCACAATAGTGTAGCACTTATCTCCGCACAGCACTTTGCTCCGCACAGAACAGAGGTCAATAGATCCATGACAAACAGAGGGCCACAAAAGTGGTCAAACAGAAGCCAATGGTTATTTAAGTCCCCTAAGGCGTGGGACTCCCGTGGTGGTACTTACAAAACATAATTGTATATAAGGTCATAGCCAAATATTCTTTAAAAGTAAAACAAACATATCCATGGGTTTCACTTTAGCAAATAGGGTTCAGAAAATAATCCACGTAACTGAAATCTTTATAAAACAGAACAAAACAGAGGTCACAGAAGTGATAATCAGAACAGAGGTACGGACTCAAGAGGTGGCTCCCACAATAGTGTAGCACTTATCTCCGCATAGCACTTTGCTCCGCATAGAACAGAGGTACGGATTTAAGAGGTGGCTCCTACAATAGTGTAGCACTTATCTCCGCATAATACTTTGCTCCACACAAAACAGAGGTCAATAGATCCATGACAAACAGAGGGCCACAAAGTGGTCAAACAGAAGCCAATGGTTATTTAAGTCCCCTAAGGCATGAGACTCCCGTGGTGGTACTTACAAAACATAATTGTATATAAGGTCATAACCAAATATTCTTTAAAAGTAAAACAAACATATCCATGAATTTCACTTTAGCAAATAGGGTTCAGAAAATAATCCATGTAACTGAAATCTTTATAAAACATAACTTTTATTAATATACTAATAAAACATAACTTGTATAAAACAGATTTTGGTAAGTCAAAATATACGTAAAATATATTATGGTAACTCAAAGCATAATATAGCTCACATTAACTTTAATACCTTACTCTTTCTTTCCACTATCAAAGAACCTTTTAATTTTCACTATTTTTTCCTTCTTCCTCTCTTTTCTTTCTTCTTTCCTTTTCTTTCTTTTCATGCATTTCCTTTCTCCACCCAGGTGAAAAGCCTCCCTATTTATAGGGAGGTGAGCCCCGTCCGTGGCCAACACGTGGCAACGCGTCACTTTTCCTAAGATTTAATTTATAATTATATAGATTCATTCTTATACTTAACAGATATTTAAGATAATTACCATTTGGCCCAATATTTTAATATAATTATATAAATAAATTAATTCCTAATTAAATTACATTTTATCGTATACCAACAAAAAATTAATTATTTATTTTACTACGACATCCATTATTATTATATCAATATTTTTATTATTTATATTTTGATCCCAAAACTTTTAATAATTATATTATTTTACAAAATTACACATAATAGTACAAAATAAATTATATATTTTTCTTACTGTGATTAAATAATATTAGTGTAAATTTTATAGAATAATTAAAAAATCTGAGTTGTTACCGTTTGAATAACTGAACTATATTGGGCTCAGTAGAAAAAGATGGCCCATCACTTAGATGGTCAGAAGATGACACTTCGGCCCAAGAATCAATTTTTTTTATTGAACAAAGATGTTTGATCAAATATGAAAATTCTAATCTCTTTCCTTTATGTTAACTTCTTGATCCTTCTGACTTAAAACATTGGGCTTTGGAGGAGTTTTTTTACAACCAGCCGTGAGATACCTTCACCTATGTAACGGAGTTAGGAATTTAATATAGGGGTACCTATAAATTTTAATTTTAATTTTTTTTTCAATCAATAATAATAACTTTAATAATAATTTTTGGAGCTAATATTAAATACAAAAAATTAATATTCATTACAAAAAAATTTTAATTTTTAATTTTTACAATTGATCCCGACAAGTTTTCATCTTTTGAAAACTTTCCATGATAGTATCATTGTCAATATTATCAAAAATAAAAAAAATAAAAAAAATTAAATTTATCACAAATCACAACAAATTAAAATTCCTAATTTTAGCACAAATTATAACAAATCAAAATCCCTAATTTAAATATTAATCACTACAAATTAATATTTTTAATTTTAGCACAAATCAAATATCTAATTTTAGCACAAACAACAACAAATCAAAATCCTTAATTTTCAAACAACAACGAATCAAAATCCTTAATTTTAATATAAATCATCACCAATGAATATTCATAATTTTAGTATATCAAAATCTTTTATTTTAACATAAATAATAACAGATAAATTTTTTTTACAAATCAAAACCTGACAAATTACTATAAATTGATACTTATAATTTTTATTTAAAAGTAAAAAATAATAAATAAAGTTACTTGTAAACAATTAAGAGAAGATATCAAAGTTGTAGCGTGATCCCAAATCTGTGTTGTTTGATCCCAATCTAATAAATCATGAGTTGATAAATTGCAAAACAACAAAGGGAGACAAAAATAATAAAAAAAATACAAAAATACTTAACAAGCAATGTAAATAAATAAAAAATAAATAAAAAATTTCATGCACTTCTAAAATTTTAAAAGTCTTGCCGACTGTGGCTGAAAGCCTTGCCCTGTAAATTTTATTTTATTTTTATTTTTTATTTTTTCTTTTAAAAAATTGACCCTTGCCTAACAATTTAAAACTTTTTTTTTTTTTAAATATAGAAAAGTCGAGACCCGTGTGCGTCAGTGTTCAGCTAGGACTCTAAAAAAATTAAATTGAAAAGTCAGTGTGGGGAATTAGTGTTTGGTTGGGATGTGTGTAATTTTGGGAGGCTATGGGCTGTGTATATCAGTCTTGAGCTTAGCAGTGATATTAGAGATCTCTAACTTAGGGGTTTTAAATACATCTCTAATGAAGTAAAAAAGAAAAAAAAAAAAAAAACAGACACAACATTGACAGTGATAGTGGATGGAACTCACTGTCACATCACTAGTGACACCTCTAATTAGAGGTCCTAAACATTTTTGTTCAGCTTAATTAGGGCTAAAAAACATAAAAAATTGAAAAGTGAGGCTGTGTCAATATATATATTTGAAAAGTTAGGAGGCACGTGACCCTGATCTCTTGGTGCCTCCGCACCTGTTTCACCCTTCTTGATCTTCTAGTTTACTTTTGTTAGCCGAAAACTTCAAAGCGTGGGTTCATGTCTCTATTCCATTTGAGTGTGAAAATAAACCCTCCAAAATATTTTTAATATTATATTCATCTTCTATTTCTCAAACATAAATATAATAAAATCAAGTAAAACATCATATCAATTTATTTATTTTTTAATAAATAATTTATATATAATTATAATGTTATACAAAATGAATAATTCTAATTACTAGACTGTAACCATTGTCTCCCGATCTCGACATCACCCTCTAATCTATTGTGTCACATTATGGCTTATTTAGTACTTCAACCATAGGCATATATACACTAAAATAAACACTGCAAAATTTTCAATAAATGTAACAATTCCCTTTTTCACTATAATAAAATATTTTAATTAATTAAAAAAAATCAATATACAAAAATTTAAAATTAAAAAAACCACCATGATCTCAATAAAGAGTTACGCATGGAAACACTCTATTCATACCATAGAAAGCTTCAAAACACACCAAACCCATAAAACGCAAGAAAAGAAAACTTTTTTTTTAATCAGTAAAAAGGAAATTTTATTGATAACGACAATATACATTTCATATGAGATTACATCAACAAAGAAGGGAAGTGCATAAAGTTCAATGAGCTAGCACAACCACAAAGGTTAGAGAGGAACCAACAACTATAATGCATAATATTGTTGTTGTTACAATGCTGCTACCACAATATTACTACGCCTTCTTTTTTTTAATCAGCAAAATCAAAGCGAACACAAGGATCCCAACTAGGTTGGTATCCAAATGCACGCCCAAACATTTGCTAACACAGCATCAAGTTGATGAGAAACCAACCACAACCATAATGTAGCCATAATACAACTAAAAACTCAATGAAAGAACCCCTGCAACCTCAGAAAAGAGACAACATCCTTTCACGCTTCAGCAAGCACCTACCTCCTCTAACCCTTAAAGGTTTTCTCACCCATGTTATATTTGAAACAATCTCTTGAATGGAGTATAAACATCCCCATATCATTTTTGTATATCCACAAGGACCAAACAACATAAATAAGAACAACTCTCCGAACTTTCTTTTCCTTTTTCTTGAACTTCCATCCTAACCACCATTGTATCAAATCTTCAAAAGATCTTGGTATCACCCATTGAATTCCCCACCAGGCCATGATATTTGACCAAACATGCCAAACAAAAGAGCAAGACAAAAGAAGATGATTAGAAGATTCCACCTCAACTTTGCACAATACACAAGGCAAAATCCCATTACCTCTCAAAGCTCAAATTCTACTAAGGAAAGCAGATGTTTTCAGCCTACATTTCCATGCAAGCCAAGTAATGAATTTATCCTTAGAAAGGGAAAATTATTCCAAGCCAAATCTGGAACGCTGAGGATAGGTCTAGAACTTTGCTTGCACCAGTTATACACAGAGCCAACTTCAAATATCCCTGACTGCTCAGCTTTCCACTTAATTGAATCCCTTTGATTAGGATGAAGGCATGGCCCTGCTCCCAACAGATTTTGCAGCCTTATCACCTCTTTTTCTTCTTATCCAAAGAGAGGCCTTCTAAAATTAAAGAACCATTTGTTTCTACTGTCTCTACAAGAAATCTGCATCTTCAAGGTGATCTCCTTATCTAAATTCAGCTGGTACAACTTGGGAAATTAAGATTTAAGGCTTGATGTTCCTAGCCAAATATCATCCCAGAATTTCACCCTATTTCCATCACCAATCCTAAGCTCCACATTTGCCACAAAGAAATTATGCAGCCTAGGATTTAAATATGACACAGTAAGAACCTCTCTCCAGATCATAGAAACAGAGACATAATCATTCAATGTAGGAAACCATTCACCCCCAGATACACCATATTTGGCACATATCACAAATTTCCACAAAGCCTCATCTTCCAAGGCATATCTCCACCACCACTTAAGTAGCAAACACTCATTAGTCAATCTGATATTTCTGATTCCAAGACCTTCTTGATTCTTATTTAGTTGCACATCTTTCCACTTTACCAAATGGATTTTCCTTTTAGATTCATCCCCTCTCCACAGAAACTTTGCTTGAATCTTATCAATTTCTTTAGCAACACACTAAGGTATCTTAAACAAAGACATATAATAGATAGGTAAGGAAGACAAGATAGATTTAACAAGAGTGACTCTTCCAGCATAAGAAAGCATCCTTCTCTTCCATCCAGATAATTTCTTTTTAAACCTGTCCATCATTGGCTGCCATGTTTGTTTCTTACCTGGGTTGGCTCCAAGTGGCAAACCAAGATAATTTAGTGGTAACTTATGACTCAGACAATTAAGTTTGGCTGCAAACTCCTCAACCAACCCATCTTCAACTCTCATACCACAAATCATACTTTTGTGAAAGTTTATCTTCAACCTCGAGACCACTTCAAAGCATCTCAGAATTCGTTTCACGGCCATAATCCCAGCTCATTCAGTCTCACAAAATATAATAGTGTTGTTAGTGAATTGAAGATGAGATATGTTAACCTCTCTACCACCCACAACCACTCCTTTTATAATGCTCAACTCCTTAGCTCTTGACAACAATATGTTCAAACCTTCAGCAACAACATTAAACAAGAAATGGAAAAGAGGATGTGACAACCACCTCCTTAGTTAAAATTGATTTAATTAATTGATTATATGTTTATTGTTAATTGAGTGCTCATGTACTTAATTGTTATTGATTGTCTTGATAATTATTGACTTGCTTGATTGCTTGATTGAACAAATAAGTTAGAATAGGAATTAAACCTGACTGATTTGCTAATTTTAACAAGTTAGAAATCAACAAGTGGATAGGAATTAGAGCCTAATTCACATTAGTATAATTGAAATTATTTAATGTAGAGGATTAATTTATTTGGGTAAAAATGAGTGTTTTTTTAATTTAATTTAATTTAATTGGAACCTCAATTTAACAAACTAATTGAAAAACTAAATAATAAAGTATATTTCTACTCATTTGGAATCCATCAATATAGACTACGAGAGAGGGTGCTTGATTGCCTAAGTTTAGTCATCTTTTTCACATACCAAACAGACCCACGTAGAGAGAGAGAATGAGGGGAAGAGTGTGTTTAAGCTCATAGAAGAGAAATTGAAAAAGAAAAAGAGAGAAACCTTAAGAAAAGTTGGAATTTTGGTCTTGAAGCATCAATTGAGGTAAGAAATCATTTCAAATTCTTGATATTAAAGCTCTATTACATATCATCATCCAAGATATAAGTTTAAATGAATTAAATTTGTCCTTAAATAGGAGATTTGCTCATGTAATTGAGAACTTAGGCCATGCATGTTAAAAAACTGAAGAATTTATCAATTTAACTCATAATCCTTACATGCATGACATATTTTCAAGAGAACAGTGATTCTAAACTTATTTTCAAACATGATTCATGGAGTTTGAGAAGAGATTAAACATGAATTAAGCTTGGGTTCATGAAAATGTAGATTTCATGTAACTAAGTTTTAAATAGAGGATTTGAACTTAAGAATGTAAAGTTATGGGATTATATTTGAATTCAAGAGTTTGATTTATTTTGCATGGAAATTGAGTTTACATTGAAGGTTTGATCTTTATTTCAAGTTAAATATTGAACTTCAACAAGGTCTTAATCAAAGCCTTAACTAGTACATACAGGAAAAATCAAAGCAATGTAGCAAATAATGGTCCTCATCATTTATTATGTGCAACTTGGCCTTAATGTAGTTGCATGCTTCGTGACTATTTAAATTTAAATCTTAACCGTTAAATTCAACATGTTTTAAAGAGTTTTGGGCCTTGATTTGGAGTTTAAATTGCAAAATGTACATATTTATGAGTTTCTGATTTTGTAATTTAAACATGACTGAATAATTGTAATTTAATGTATATGAGCCTAATTTAAGTTTGATTGTGTAATTAGTGAACTTAATAAGGGTTGGTATATGATTAGATTATTTATATTTAATTAGTTTGGTTAATACATAGCTAAACATATTTTAATTGGAGGTTAATAATCTAATTTATTCCTAATACTAATCATCTATATTTAAAAGGAATGGAAGAAAAATAAATAGGAATAACCGAATGAAAAATTAGAATCAAATAAGAGAAACCGAATGACAAACAAGTAACCGAATTTAATAGATTGTAAGAGTGTGATTGTAATCGTGTTGTGCTTGACTTATTTGATTAGGTCGGACGCCGAACGATTAGCACGTGTTTTTTTTCAAGAGCCCACTGTGAGTAATACTGTTGTAAAGATATGTTTAATCATATTTATTTTCTGAATGATAAATCATATTGTTTTCTAAAATGATACTTTTTATCAATTGAATGATGATCCTATTTTGAACTGTATTCGTGGCATCCATAGCATATTGCTATTGTAATTGATATTGTTATTGCTATTGTTACAGAAATCTCTGTTAGTTCCAATTCTTGGAACTATTGTCTATTATTTGATGGCCATCAATTGATTGTTCAGTCTTTAAGACCTATTATATTGTTGCTATTGGATGTACCACGTATGACCTATATTAATATGATTGATTGAATTGAACGATTGATTGAAAAAAAAATATTGATTGAAAATGTTCTATTGATAATCAATTGTTTTAAATACTGTAAGGACATCATTCTTAACCTCTTTACACAATTGTTATTCACTGGGCTCTAGCTCACTATTTACTATATATATGTAGGTGATCGAGCACCGGATCAAAGCTAGTGGCGTCAGCTCGAACCCTGATTTTGTCAAGCCAACTATTGTGCCTCACCATGAGGTTCCGAAGTAAAACATGTCGTGGCACGGGTGTCTTGAATTCACCCTTTTGCAATTGTTATTTTGGATGCAGTGTTTGTATGACTTTTGTTACTCCTACTTTTACTAAGGGTTTTAATTCCTAAATTGTGTTTTGCTATTGTATATAGATGTATTGTGGGCTTAAGTGTTGTGAATATGTGGTTATGTATATGAATGTTTGCTTCCATGTAGGTCATCACAGCTCATTGAACGATGTATTTTATTATTGATTGGCTTCCGCTAGCCCCTATTTGTCATAATTATTGTTTTATTGTTAAGCAGGCGTTCGGTAATTATGAATTATTGGCCGGTTACAATGCTAAAATCCATAGGGGCAGGTTTGGGTCGTGACAGAGGATCACCCTGTCTTAGCCTTTTTTGTGGACAGAATTCAACAAATGGGTGAGCCATTAACCAAGATGGAGATTCTAACAGATTCCAAACATTCTTTCATCCATCTAATCCATCTTGACCCAAAACCAAAGCTAGATGACATCTACAGCAAATAATTCCAGTTAACAGTGTCGAATGCTTTTTGAAAGTCCAATTTGAGAATGACGCCCTTTTTCTTTGATTTTTTTTTTTCACCAATCCACCACCTCATTTGCTATAAGCACTCTATCCATAATGTTTTTTCCCCTCACAAAAGCAGACTGAGCCTTATCAATCACACTAGTCAGGACTTGCTTGATTCTATTGGCCAAAACTTTGGACATCACTTTATATGGAGAATTTATCAAGCTAATAGGTCTATAGTCAAGAAGAGAGCTTAAATTCTCCTTCTTGAGGATAAGAGTAACAAAAGAGCAATTTACTCCATAACCCAATTTACTATTACAGTAGAACTCCTTTATAAACTTCATAATGTCACCTTTCAAGAACTTCCAACCTTTTTGAAAACTTGTGATTATACCATGGACAAATACAGTCTAAACCTTTTTGGAAAAAAAAATTAAAAAAATTATTAAAAATTATATAAATCACTTAAAAAAATCAATGGCAAACGACTGTGTGTTCGTTTGGAATATGAATTGGCTTTTTCGCTATTTTAGCTTAGGGCTAAAAAGCCTGGTTTGGGATAGGCTTTCTAACTTTTTTGGCTTTTTGGTGAGGTGTCCACATGTGAAATTATCCAAATGCCCTTGGGGTGAAGGTGTTCCCCCAACCTGTTGGCCAGTGTTGGGCGGGTGGGTTAAGGCTGACATGTCAGTCAATTAATTTGGTGTTTTTTTTTTTATTAATTTTTTTGTTTAGCATGCTTTTTTATGTTTTTTTTTTATTACGGGGAAAACGATAATTTTGGCCTTTTTTTAAATTTTTTTTTTTTAAAGAAAAAGGCAAACATCTCAAAATATTTATGTCAATGATTGTAATCGTTTGTTGGAACATTTAAAAAAAAAAAAAAATTTGTTAAAATTTTTTGTAAAAATAATTAGGAAAATTATTTTTCCTCTCCTTTACCCAATTTGTTAAACAAAAAAATGGTACAAATCATACTCCTACCTTTTACCCAAAATTCAGTTGACGACCACATATTACGTGCAATTTTTTTAATGTTTTTAATTTTTCTGTCGCAGTCGTCAAATCATAATACCACGGTTTTCCATTGTGCTATCCTACTTAATTATTACAAGTACGTAACAAAATTTGTCATTCTCCAACCCAATAATTTTACAAAATAAGGCACGTAAACCATTCAAATTTCAATTTTTCATGTATGCATATACATATGGTACAAGATAATATAATCACATACATCCCGACCATGGCTTAATAATGTTACAAGCATATGAATATTTTAGTTGAATATTAGATGTTTCCTAACATTCCATTATTATGTATGTACACTAACTTGTCTCATATACAAACTCGCACCAATGCCATATGGGGGTCCTCATCCCCAACTATTAAACCATCCTCGTCATGTGGAACTTCCGGTATGGCATTTACTATTGCCATAGTCTCTTTCTCGTTGAAGATGGGGTTAACAGTTGTTGGATTGCCTGTATTTCTACGTATATAATTATGTAAAGCCATTGATGCACCTATCAACTGAACTTGCACATTTGCAAAATCATATCGAGGCATATTTTGAATAAACCCCCATCGATTTTTCCATGCGCCGAAAGTGCGTTCCATCACACTCCGTAACGATGAGTGCACTTTGTTAAATAATTCCCTAGGGGTGTTTGTTGTCCTATGCCTTTCAGTAACGCGGAATTCTTGTTTGTGGTAATGGCTACCTTTAAATGGTGCTAGGTAACTTATCCGGTTCAGATAGTCACCATCGACAAGATAATATTTCCCTATAGAAAGTACTATAATTCAAACAAACCACCAAATTTTGTTCAATTTTTTGTAAAGATGTTTTCCCAAATATTATGTACTGAAAAAATTGAAATGCAATGTGTTACTTTCTTCAGGATGTGGAAAAAGGACATTGTTGTTTGTTATTATCTCATTGAAGATGTGACTATCGTGCATACTTCCTTCCCATTCAAGCGATACGAAGGTGAAACACATGTCAAAATCGCACGCGGCCATGATATTTTGGGTGTGACAGTATTTCCTACCGAAATATGTTGGGGCATTTGGCCCCGTAACCCGTGCAGTAACATGTGTTCCATCAATAGCTCTGATACAGTCCTGCCAACAACCTAGTTATCTTACTGCTAGGGGTACATCTAATGGTTATTTTTCACACGTCACGTCAAAATAATTTCCAAACATTGAAACAAACTTAACTAAGTGAGGTTTGAAAATAGTACCTTGAAAGGTAGATATTTCCGTTTGGACCGCACGTATGGATATATATGATGCTAACTATATGTTGGCCTGAAATGTGCAATAGTGGACTCCTTCGTCATGCACGTGCTGGGACACAGTCTCCCCTGAATGTTGAAACCGTTCTTGGATTTCGCGATTATGAAACCCTCTCAATACGTGGATAAACATTGCAACACTTTTTTGAACAGCTAAGCCATGTTCATGTTGCGGTATTTGTAACCCGAAATCAGTTACTAACATGTGACAAAAAGACGCAAAAACTTCCTTCGGCGTGCATACATTTTCCTCAAATTGACTTACATGACCCATATATAGTTCGGTTATCCATGCATGTCTGGTCAAATAGGAGTACGACATGGTGTCTTACACATGTGTTTTTCGTACCACTCTTGGACATACTAGTATGCTTTGAGGATTGTCCAGTTATTTTGTTGTTGAAGCTGTATGGCCATTTGGTTAAGCATTTCCATTACACCGTCATTGTTGCTTCCATTCCCAGTGTTCGTCACGTCGATTTAAGCAACACCTACAACATTGTAACGGTTTCAATCAATTTACACGTGATGAAGTGGGATAATGTAATAACAATTCCAAAATACATTGTTTGACCTTCCAAAAATTTATGTTGCGTGACCATGTCGAACATGCCTAACAGACGGGTACAATTGCATGTAATAATCTATCAACGTATAATAAACAAACACTGAACCTACTGCAACTTGGTAATATACAAACCAATAAAAAATCAATTGCATTACCAACATAACCAAACTAACGGTACAGAAACCTAACAAAAAAATAAATAAACAAACAAGTAAGACACGGCAGCCCGCCGTTGCGAGTCTAATTCCCATAATAAAAAGCAAACACAACCATCCTGTTCCATCATGAAAAACACACACAAACATCTTAATTTCTTGAGCAAACTTCGAAAAAAAAATAGAAAAAAAAAAAAAAATAGCACACACAAGTATTAACTGTTTATTACAAGTCCAACATCCATGGTAATTAAAATTTTTTGCAACTAAGAGAATGGAAGGCAATCTTCAGCATCACACCGCTATCAAACCCGGCGAGCCTCGAATAGGTTCGTAAATGGCGTCGCAGCACTGCATTGCAGCTGTTTGTGTCAGCCAGCCTATAATGTGGTTGTCATCGGGCTGACACATCATCACCTCCCGGTAATCTGCGTTATCCATCAATGTTGACGCAAAATCGAATAGCGACGTACTGAGAAGGGAATGAATGTTCCTGAGTCGTTGCATGCACTCTGAAATTGTGTACAATGATTCATTACCTGTGACGTGCCTAACCGTAACTTGCTGATTTTGGGTCCGAACCACGTTTGTCAAATTATTCATACTTTCCGCTATAATTGACGCACCACTTGTTGCCTTCTTCGACTTTGTAGAACTTGTTAATGGAGTCCATTTTCTTTTCACGGCAGTATCAACTGGTTCCATTGAAGAATTTGAATCCACATCGTTGTACGTACAAGTATCGGATCAACAAATGGACAGGATTCGATACTATCCACAGAGTCAGATGACACAGCAGCAGCTTCAACAACTTTCTCTCCCGAGGTCCAATGGTTCTTACCCATAACAGATGCCCCTATGAAGACCGTCTCCATTAACTCACGGTGTTCCAAAGTTTTTTTCCTAAACTTTGCACACACACACCTTGTTTGTTTGCAAAATTGGACATTGTAAAAAAAAAAAAAAATGTTCAGTACATGCAATAGGTGGACATTAACAACCAAAATAGAAAAATTAATTGGTAACAGGAAAATATGAAACGAAACAAACATGCGGAAATAAAATTTTACTTACCGATTCCATCTTATCCCACCACTCATCTGACGCCTGAAATATACCAGTTTCGATGTCAAAGCCAATCCCTGGAACTCCTTTGCTGGAATCCATCAAATGCCTCCAAGCATTCCATTCTTTTTTTAGACTCATGTATTTATTCTTCAACTGTTTCAGCCCATGTTTCTTTCCTTTTTTTATTTTTTTTTTCAAATTTCCTTGCCAACGACTTGTGCCCAGCTTGGCTTAGGACTAGGAATGGGCGATTTCCTTTTGTAATCTCATCGGTAATCAGCTATAGGAAAATTTGGATGAGCTGCTTGTGTGTTTCTTCAACACTGCTAGACTTCTCTAGAGCAATGCCTTTGTTTTTCGATAGGATACAATGAGAAGTACGTATGGATGCCATTTGGACTAACCACGCAGCTAAGCCAAGTAATTTAAGGGCCAAAATTATCACCATCACAAAATTGCTTGTTATATACATACATATATGACCATACCACAATAATTTAAATTCGTTGCCACGTAAACAATATATAACCATTGCACAGTAAACAAAACAATTGGATGCTAAGTTGACAGTGTATTGTGAGAATATATTATATATATGGCATGCTGTGTATATATGGCATGATTGTGTAAATAGGAATTAGTTAGTATTTCCTTTTTCAGTCATAGATTTAGGGCTATATAGACTGATGAACTCATTGTAAATTGACACAATTGAATATACAGAAAAGCTTTCAGGAATCTTACATGGTATCAAAGCCACGTTTGAAACCCTAGCTGCTTGATTCACCAATTGTGACAACCATGTTCCGTATTATACTGTTAATTCATTAATTGTATAAGTGTTAATGTACTTGATATGAAATTTGATGTTAATTATGGGTTCATGTGATTTTTGAATGCCTATCTATTGATTATAAAAATATCTGTTACAATTTTTGCTATAATCTGGAATTGAGGGCTGTAGAGGCGTCAACCAAAATTGATTAATTTATTGTAATCAGCGTAATTTTTAGAGCCTATGATGAAATTTAATTAAAAATTGATTCGAATCAAATTAATTAGATTAAATTGAATTAAATTAAGTAAGATTAATTAGTCTTAATCATGCTTAATTAGCTTAAGCTAATCACCCACTATATATATGTTGAGTTAGTGTCTAGGCTCATAAAATTGAGCTCATCTTCACCATTTTGCTGAGATTAAGCTATATAGAGAGAGAAATCTTCATTTTAGTGAGATAGAAGCTCAATCTTGAGGTATTGGCTTGGATGATTGAAGATTTTGGAAGCTAGGCTCAAGAAATTGCTAAACCTAGCCTCATTGAAGATAGTAGGTAAGAGTTTGAACCTTAATTTGTGAGTTAAGTCATTAAATTGTGGATTTAAGAAGATAACAAGATTAAATGTGTGAATTGAATAAAGATTGTAAGAATTGAGATCAAGTTGTACATGTATGCAAGTATTTGCTTTGATTCTTCAAGTTTTGGACATGAACTTTGATAATCATGTTGAATTGGGAGTTGTCACTTACATGCAATCATGTTTTCTAAGTCTTGAAGGTTTGAAATACATGAATTCATGAATTGGAAGAGTTTCATACTCTTGAGCATGATCCTTGTCATCCATGTTGAATTTAGAAGATAAATATGTAGAATTTTATCATTTTGGGTTTGAAATCTATGATTCATGATGAAATTGGAAGTTATATTGCACATGCAACATTGTTTCATAAGTCTTGGAAGCTTAATTTTATGTTTGGAAAGTCATGAAAAGAGTTTTGAAATTTATCCTCACATGAATGAAGATTTGAGTTCAATTTTGGTAAATTCATGAGGTTTTAAGCAAATGATTTATGGATGATCTTGTATTTGAGTTTTCTAAAATGTTTTTTATGATTATCAAAGTATTTTCATGAGTTTGGAATGGCCATGCAAGCTTTTACATGTTAAAATGCATTTTTGGAACTCAAATTTGCTGTCTTGAAACCTAAAATTCGACCTGTCCGCTCGAGTGAGGAAAGACTTGCTCAAGCATGAAAATTTAGCTCCTAGAAGTTTTGTAGAGATTTGCATAGTGGCTCGAGCGGCAGACTTTACGCTCGAGCGAACCCTGTTTTGCAACACTCCCTGCTCGAGCATCAGAAATCTCGCTTGAGCATAAAATTCATGCAACCAGTACTTTTAGAGAGTTTTGCAGGCCGCTCGAGCGAGCAAAGCTGTGCTCGAGCGGAGACCCTTGTTTCAGAAATTTTGAAAAGTTGTTTTGTGTTTCGTTTTCCATTCTCTTTCATCTCAAAGCATTCTTACGCATGCATTGAACATTGTAAATGAACTAAAGGAATAAGAAAGAGGCCTAAGAGAAATAAACAAATTAAGAACGGATTGAATCACTTGTGACCCAATATGTTATGAAATGTGTAGAGTCAAGCGCAAGGGCAAATCTATCGACAGAATACTGTGAGTAATATCTGAGTAAAGATATTTTCAAGTATGTTATTTTCCAAATGCTACTTCTATATAAGCTTCATGGATTGTTGATTTGAATTACGAATGAGTATTTTATATGCTTAATTTTTGCATAAGGCTCTATAAAGAACATGATTTGGGCACAAGGTCGTTTGAATATCGTGATGGGCCAAAGGTCGTTTGAATATTATGATGGGCCAAAGGCCGTTTGAATATCATGATGGGCCAAAGGCCGTTTGAATATTATGATGGGCGAAAGGCCATTTGAATATCGTGATGGGCCAAAGGCTGTTTGAATATTATGATAAGCCAAAGGCCGTTTGAATATCGTGATGGACCAAAGGCCGTTTGAATATTATGATAGGCTAAAGGCCATTAGAATATCGTAATGGGCCAAAGGCCGTTTGAATATGAATGTAATGGGCCAAAGGCCGTTTGAATGAAAAGGTGATCATGACCACGAGTATGAAATGCACATGAATATGAATATGGAAATAATGGGCCTGAGGCCGTTTGATATGTTTGAAATGGGCCCCAGGCCATTTGATGAATCTGACAAGTTATATAATGGGCCCAAGGCCGTCTGATATGTTTGTAAAGGATCTAAAATGGGGTTGAGGCTGTTTGACATGTACAACAAAAACACAGAATGGGTCAAGGCCATTTGTATACGAAATTAATAGGTTCGATGTACTTAATATGAATCTCATTCATATAACCCCTTTATTTTGGTATTATTCACTGGGCGTTAGCTTACTCTTATTTATATGTATATAGGTGAGCAAAGGGATGTTCAACCCCAGCCTTAGTGGAGTTTGAGAAAAGAACTCGAGTTTTGTGAAGCCAACCCAGGTACCTCACACAAGAGACTTTGTTTATAATCTTTTGTTTTTTCTTTTGCTATTTCCATTGGTCATGATAGACCATTTATGTATATAAGCTTTTGGTATAGCTGACTATGTGTTTGAATGATCCTGGGTGCACAAGATGTTGACTACTAATATATGGTGTGAGTTGTTATCAAGTATATGGGAAATGTTTTTAATTTGCCATGTAAGCACAGCTCATTGGACAAATTTTTTAAGTATGCTTCCATTTTAGCCCCTTTATTACCATTAAGATATGTTTAATCTTGTTTGAGGCCATAGGTAATCTCATGATTACTGGACGGTTATGACCTTAATCTATAGGGGCGGGTTCGCGTCATGACACCAACTCTTTCTCTGGTTTCTGAATCATGAATTGATTGAGCTTATTCTCTCTCTTGATTCGCGATTATTTTGGTGGAATTTCTAGTTTTTCATCTGAAGCTTGCATCTCTTTCTCTGATTCGGACTGCTATCAACCTTAGAGAGAACAAGTCGTGATCGTGTAACCCTTCCTCTTTAGTTCTGGTTCTGGTTCGTGAGTTGCGTCTAGCTCATCTCGTTGCATCCCTGGTTCTCTCTTGCTTCGATTCGCACGATCAAAGCGCTATCTGCCCTTGTTCCTTTTGATCAAGCTTCAATTTCGACCCTTTACTCTGTGTTGGCTGCTCCAAAGTCGACTTCGACTCTTGTCTCTCTCTGTATGTGGTTCGAAGTCGACCCATTGTGACATCTCTCTGTCTATGGTTCGAAGTCGGGACCTGATTTCTGACATCTCTTTGTATGAGATTTGAAATTGCGACTTGGTTCTAAATTTGGTTGACCCAATTATCTTTTATTCTTGTTTGGACTAAATAAGTTCCTTATTATTATAGTTTGACCCCTCATATTGTGATTATTACACTTGAACCCTTCGTTTGGCTATTTGGTTTGATTGCACTTAAACCCCTGAGCTTTCTGGTTACTATAATGCCTCTGGCTTCTGACGAGTGTACCTTTTGCCATCAGAGGGGTCATTGGAAGTATCATTGTCCCAAGAAGGGATGTTTGTCTACTTCGCCTATGTCTGCCTCGTCTTCTCAGCAGTTTCCGATCAAGTTCTGCACTCTTCCTTTGAGTACCGTTCGGTCTCCCACCGGTTCTACTACATCTGCTCCGACTCCTAATCCTGACTTGGCTTCCTTGACTGCTCAGATTAGTCAGCTTCAGCATACACTAATTAGTCAGCTTCCGTATATATTGTCTACCTCTTAGCCATCCCCGTCTACCTCTATTGTTTCCTCTTTTCATTCAAGTTTGCTTGGGTCTTCTTCAGGTATTTCTTTTTTTGTTTGGATTTTTGACTCTAGTGCCTCTCATCATATGACTCCCCATCTCTCCTTACTTCAAAATTGTACTCCCCCTCCCTTTCCTATTACTATTAATGCTGCTAATGGGTCTAGTATGTTTGTTATATCTGTCATACTGACTGCTATGTCTACTGTCTCTATTCTATCTATCCTATATGTTCCTTAGTTATTTGTCAGTTTATTATTTATTAGTCAGCTTGATGCCTCTGGTTTTGATGTTATCTTTTCTTTTTCTATTTATTCTGTGCAGGATCGGATGTCTAAGTAGCAGATTGGGACCGACTGTCGAGTTGGAGACCTCTATGTATGGAGAGCTTGCATCTGCCTCTAGCAACCTCTCAAACTACCTTTTCCTCTTTTCAATTAGATTATCTGTCTAGTCCTTTCTACTTGTGGCATTCTAGATTAGGGCATTTGTCTACTGATTGCTTACAGTCTTTAGTTCAGTCGGGTATATTAGGTAAAGTTTCTCCTAGTGAACTTACTGAATGTCGGGGGTGTAAACTTGCCACATTTTCATAAAAGTACTTCTATATCTGATACTCCATTTTCTTTAGTCCATATTGATGTTTGGGCCCCTTCTCTTGTTCTGACCAAAGGGGGTTCTGCATACTATGTGTCTTTTGTTGATGATTGCACCTGTTACACTTGGGTTTATCTTATGACTCATAAGTTTGACTTCTACCAGATATACCGTACTTTCCAGTCTATGGTCACTACACAGTTTGGGTCTACTATTAAATTGTTGCAGTCTGACTAGGTTGGGGAATACTTTAAAACAGAATTCTGTGAATACTTGGCCAAATTGGGTACCATTCACCAAACTTCTTATACTAATACCCCTGCCCAAAATGGTTGACCTGAGCGTAAACACCGTCACCTTCTTGAGACAGCTAGGTCTCTCATTCTCTCTACCTTTGTTCCGGTTTCGTTGTAGGGTGAGTCAGTTCTTACTGTTGTTTTTCTTTTCAATCGTATGCCTACCCTCATTCTTTCTGGTCGGTCTCCTTATGAGGCTTTGTTTTCCCAACTTCCTAATTACTCACTCTTTTGTGTGTTTGGGTCTTCTTGTTTTGTTCTTTTACCTCGTAAAGATAGGACCAAACTTAGTGGCTGGTCTGTCCTATGTGTCTTTTGGGGTTATAGTCTTACTCAAAGAGGTTATCGCTGTTATGACCCTGTTTCCCGTCGCCTTTATGTCTCTCACCATGTTGCCTTTTTCAAACGTCTACCTTACTTTCAACTTCCTTCTCTCGCTGCCCCAGTTTCCAAAGAGGATTTGGTTCATATTGATCCATTTCCTTTTAAGGTCCCATCTGATGAGTACATTTCCACTGTTCCTTCTAAGCTTGTTCCATTTTCTCCTCCTACTTCACCTCTGGTTGCTTCTCCTCCTTCGGCTTCTCCTTCTCCTCCATTGTTATTTTATTCTCGTCGTAAGGCTCCTCCTCTACCAATTGTCTCTACCCCTACTGCTAATCATCCTGCCTCTAACGACTCTGATTCTGTTGCACACCGATATCCTACTCGTGAGCGTCGTCCTCCAAACAGGTTAGGTTGGTCTAATACATATTTTTTTGCTTCTTATCGTACTTTTTTGTCTATTATTCATTCTTTTTCAAAACCTCAGTCTTATACAGAGGCCTATCAGGATCCTAATTAGGTTCAAGCTATGGAGGATGAGTTGTTTGCCTTGCAGAAGACTAACACTTGGGAGTTGGTTCCTTTGCTTGCTGGCAAGAATCTGGTTGGTTGCAAATGGGTCTATAAAGTCAAGACTCATTCTGATGGTTCTCTTGAGCGATACAAAGCTTGCTTGGTTGCTAATGGTTTTTCGCAGAGGTATGGTATTGATTATGAAGAAACATTTGCCTTTATTGCCAAGACAACTACTATCCGTACCTTGATTTCTGTTATTGCTGTTCAACATTGGCCTTTCTATCAGATGGACGTTAAGAATGCTTTTCTTAACGGTCATCTTATTGAAGAGGTCTACATGTGTCCTCCCCCTAGACTTCTTCACTCCTCTGGACAGGTTTGTCATCTTCGGCATGCTCTGTATGGTTTGAAGCAATCTTCTCGTGCTTGGTATGATCACTTTCAGACTGTTGTTATCGAGCTTGGGTTTCATCCTCTGCTTCCGACTCTGCTTTGTTTCCAAGACATACCTTGGCTGGTTTTGTTGCTCTCTTACTCTATGTGGATGATATGATCATCACTGGCTCTGATTCTTCTACTATCTCCGAGGTCAAGCAGTATCTTTTTTGCACCGTCGAAATGAAGGATCTGGGTCCATTGCGGTATTTTCTTGGTATTGAGGTAGCTTCTTCTCCAAAAGACTATTTTTTGTCTCAAGCTAAGTATGCTAATGAGGTCATTCACCGTGCTGGTCTTATTGATACTAAGGTTTTTGATACCCCTATTGAGCTTAATGTGAAGCTCACCTCTACTGATGGAGTCCCTTTGGTTGATCCCACTTTATATCGCGAGCTTGTGGGTTGTTTAGTTTATCTGACTGTCACTCGCCTTGATCTTGCTTATGCTGTTCATGTGGTTATTCAGTTCGTTTCTGCTCCTCGCTCTATCCATTAGGCTGCTTTGGTTCACATTCTTCGCTATCTCCGAGATACCATTTTTTAGGGCTTACTGTTGTCCTCCACTTCTTCTTTAGACTTGGTGGCCTATGCTGATTCTAATTGGGCTGCTGATGTTACTGATCGCAAGTCCACCTCTGGTTTCTGTATGTTTCTTGGCGATTCCTTGATCTCTTGAAAAAGCAAGAAACAAACTGTTGTTGCTCGCTCTACTGCCGAAGCTAAGTACCGTGCTATGGCTTATGCTATTGCTAAGCTTGTTTGGCTTCATTGTCTTCTCTTTGATTTGGGTGTACCTCAGTTTTCTTCGACCTCTCTCTATTGTGACAACCGCAGTGCTATTCAGATTGCCCACAATATTGTCTTCCGTGAATGGATGAAACACATTGAGATTGATTGTCACTTTGTCCGACAACATTTGTAGTCTGGTTTTATCTCGCTTCCTTGCGTCTCCTTGGCTTTGTAACTTGCAGACTTCTTTACCAAGACTCACACTACTGCTTGGTTTCAGTTTTTCTTAGTAAACTCTCAGTGTTTTCTGCTAAAACACCTTAAGTTTGAGCGGGGGTGTGAGAATATATTGTATATATGGCATGTTGTGTATATATGGCATGTTTGTGTAAATAGGAATTAGCTAGTATTTCCTTTTTCAGTCATAGATTTAGGGCTATATAAACTGATGAACTAGTTGTAAATTGACACAATCGAATATACAAAAAAGCTTTTAGGAATCTTACATATATAACCATTGCACAGCAATTAACATAAGAATACCAACACATAACATTCATGCATAACGAGTGCACATTGGAATACAAACAGTACATAAAGTAGTCATTAACGTCTCCCCCCAAACTAGTCATGGAATGTAAGGCAAAATTAAAGTGATTATAGTCAACATCCTAACAAGAGTCCTGGATCAGAAACTCTAAGTTTCCTTATATACGTGACAACAAAATGACGATGACAATGCACAACACACAAACATTGGTTTTAAGGAGACGCAACGACTGTTGAATATGTATGGCATCATCCCGTAATTGCATGACAATGCCGTTTGTGGAGGACGCATAGTCCGTGCTCTGTCTCTTTGGTTCTTTGCACCAATCAATCCAACTGACACAGGGCTGTCGAGTGAAAATGACGAAACTATTAGTCAATTGGTTCAGAATGAAATGTAATTATCACTACAACAAAATGCACCTTTGGTGACCAAAATTGGCGACTAAAAAAAAATTAGTTGCCAAAAGTTGTGGAATTGGCGACCAAAAATTTGTTTAGTTGGCAAAATTACAATATTTGGCTACTAAATTTTTTTAGTCGGGGTATATTAATTATTGGCGACTAAAAAAAAATTTAGTCACTAAAGTACCAGAATTGATGACAAAAAAAATATTTTAGCTGCCGTATATTGAGTTTTATCTACTAAAACCATTTAGTCGCCGAATGTAAAATAAAAAATTATTTTTTATCTTTGGCGACCAAATGTTTGGTCGCTAAAAACATATTTTTAGCAAATTTTTTTTTAGTCGCTGTATATTGAGTTTTGGCTACTAAAACCATTTAGTCGCCAAATGGAAAATAAAAAAATTATTTTTTATCTTTGGCGACCAAAAGTTTGGTCGCCAAAAACTTATTTTCAGCGCCAAAAAGAAATTTCAGTTGCCAAAAAACTAAAATATTTGGAGGGAGACATTTTAAATTTTGAAGGGATTTATAAAATTAATTGGCGACTAAAAATATTTAGTTGCTAATGGTGTAATATATATATATATATTTGGTTTCCAAACCACAAACCAGCGCCTCTGTCTCTCTCTCTCCAGCGTTTCTCTCTTTCTCCCTCTACCTCTCCATCTCCGCTGCTCCTCTCCCATCTCTCTCTTACCGCCGCTCCACCTCTGCCGCTCTTCCTTGCGGTCGCATGCAATTGGAGCATCGATTAACCTAGATTTGCCTTATTTTTTCTCTTAAAAATCTCTCTATATTCGTATATCTGTCTATCCATCAACGACGAGAATACTGACGTGTTGGAGATTGCGACGGCGATGAATCAAGAGAAGGCAAGTCGAAGGAGCGAGAGCGATGGCGAAGAGAGCAATTGGTTCATACTTGATCAATTCATGGTGAGGCTCTTCACTTGGTTCATACTTGTATGTATGTTTGTATAATTTCTCTTTATGTGTATGATTATATGTAGGTTTTATTCAAATTTGATTGTTTTGTTATTGCAATATGATGTGATTTTTCAAATTAGAACAATAGTTTGATGTTTGGGTTATCAATTTTTGGAATTTTTTGACTCTTGTTACAATTCGAATTTTGCTGGTTCTGTAAATTGTCCAATTTCCTGGGGTATTTTGTTCTTGCTATTTGTCATATATGTGTTTGTATAGAGAGAGAGAGAGAGAGAGAGAGAGAGAGAGAGAGAGACTAGAAGAGTGTGAAAATAGGACAATTTTGGTGAAGGTTCACGTTTGAACCTAAGTTGTCATGCTTTTCATTTTGGGGGAATTTTATTTCAGTGCAAATTAAAATATATATATTTACGTATTAATGTTAAACGCTACAACATTAAAAGATAATTTTACAAACTTTTTCCTGTATCTGAAATTATTTTTTGAACTTATTTCCCCTTTTATTTTTGTGCTTTGATGATATTTTCATTAGTTAGAACTAGTACTAGATATAACTTATGATGGAGTTTAGGTTTACTTATTTATGAATGCCTATTGTGTCAGGAACAAGAGGAATCATTTTGTTTAGTAAACTAATTATTTAGACTCTTGGAGGTTGTGGGACTGTAGTGCCTTCAATGTTCAAGATTTGTGAAAATGTAGACTGCCAAAAGTAACAAAATTTGATGAAAACTGCTGAAGGATTTTGATTTTGAAACAATTAGGATCATGTTGTATATTGGTGAGAAAAGAAAATTTTGAAAACATTGCATGTAATTGTCAAACTAGAGCTTACTAGGCAGGCATGAGGTTCAATTTAGAGGTTGTATAAATTTTCGACAAAACAGAAACATTAAAATGATCTTGATGGGATTATATGCAGAATATAATATATCTAAATTATTAATTTTAATTTTAAAATTGTTATAATTTGCAAAGTATAATATATTTAAATTATTAATTTTATAATTGTTATAATTTGAAACGTCAATATTATTGAATAAGTGCTAATGGTTAATTTTGTTTTTCTTTTTTTACAGATTGCTTTTGCGTGGGCTATTGTGGATGTGTACAAAGAGCATTTGTTCTGTATATGGAAGACATTTATTTTGGAACAATCCTCTGTTTTGGAAATTTAGTGTTTTTGTATGTAATATTTAATTTAGATGTATTATACTTGGCTTGTATGGATTTATATGATAGTTGGAATATGATGTTATAAGTTAAAATTTTGAATAGTTGATAATGAAATGGGTATTATTGATAATGGATTTAGATTATAATTGATAGATGTATTATTCTGTATACGTACACGTAACAGGTTGCATTGATAATGAAATGCATATAATTTAGAAATTAATGAAAAATATTCAACTTTTGCATTTTAAAAAAATTAATAAATAGAGCTTGAGCTTTTGGCGACTAAACATTTAGTAGCCAAAAAATAAAAAAGAAACTTATTGGCGACTAAACAGTTAGTAGCCCCCCAAAAAAAATGAAAGTTTTTGGCGACTAAAAAATTAGTAGCAAAAAAGGAGTGTCTCATTTTTAGTGACTAAAAAATTGGTAGCTAAAAAACTGAAGATGGAAAATATTTTCTTTTTGACGACAATATTTTCTTTTGGATGACTAAACTTTTAGTCGCCAATTGGTGACTTTCGGTGACTAAAAAAAAATAGTCGCCAATACCTTTCCCGACAATCATCTAGCGACAAAGATGGCGACCAAAAAGTTTAGTTGGCAAAAATCTTCGGCAACTAAAAAATGACTTTTGGCGATTAAAAATTTAGTTGCTAAAAGTGTAATATGTTGTAGTGTATGACCGTTAATGAATTGGGCACTTACCATAAGGTGGGGACATGTAAAGTAAAGACGCCCTAGATTTTTGGTCAATCTGGATATCTTCACAACACATTGGCCATAGCCAAAGGCACACACATCTGACTTGGCCATGTAGTGGAAGTTGCAATAGAGGTATACGAAGTCGTGGTTTGTTTTCTAATCGTGTAAAAGGCTAATATGTTAATATGTAGGTGCCACATCATTCAGAATTCAAGAATTGGTTATGTATAAAATGAGAAATGTCCCCATTTGTTATTTAAAAATGGGGTTTTACAAAAGAAAAATATGTTACAAGCAAAAAGCACTTGACTAATAGTAAACAAGAACTGTGTACATCAAATGTCCTAACTGTGCTATTTCCTATTCCCTTTAAGTTGTGGACTTATGCTATTTTTCTGTAAGTATAAAATATATACTTTTGAAGAGGAATACCAATTATCTTTTCATGGATAATAATTTGTTGGAAGTCAAAGGCTCATGAGCATTATAATTACAAAAATGTCATCAGTACATTATAAATTTTCCTATACAATCTATGTATATTTTAGCATTTTCCTATAAAACACAATATTGGCAAAGACGTGTCTATTCGACTGTTCCACACCCAAGTTGGTGTAAATAAAGTATATCCTTAAGACTTTAAAAAAGTATTTAAATCCAAATAATTATAACACTTCACTTTTAGTTCTAATGGATGCAACGAACATTTCACGTTGTTGTTGAACTGATCTATCCATTCGAAAGCTCAAATAGATTCAACTGAGATCTTTCTTTTCCTTTCTTCCAAATAGCATAATTAATACCCACTAGACAAATAAGACAGAAAATACTAGCAACAAAGTTGAGAAGTAATAGGGTTGATAAAGTAGAAAATAACAAGAGTTGTATGATGATTTTTCCCCCTACAATTCAGTGAATGATTCTCTGTGGGGGTTCTCAGTATGAACCCCTGGGTATGAAGAATTTATTTTGTGAAGTTTATAACAAAGTCTCTGATCTGGTCAAAGGCTGTGATAAGGAAGTGATAACCTTTCATCATATCTCAGATAAATTTCATCATATTTTCACCTTCTGTAAATTCACACGACATACATTATCCAAAAATTCATGGGACAGACAAAAATGAGTGTGAATTCATTTAAAGATATATATATATATTTAAATCAAAAAATCGAACCATATCTAATAACCCTTAAAATGAAAATAAAATGAAAAAAATAAAAGTAACAAAAAACGATAATAAGGTTTGTCTCATTAACTATGTGTACAATAATTAAGAAAAAATTATTTCGGTACTGAAATCAGGGACTTCCATTTCATCACTGAGTGTACAATAATTTCAAGAATTACTCAACAAAAGTTGAAGATAAGCAGGCAAATCCAAAAGAACGAACACAAATCGACATACAAATGCTGCCAAGAATGAAAGAGATGAGGAAAATTCGGTAACAGACCCCAAAAATTTCAGAGATAATTTGTAAAGAAAACCGAAAGTAATAATCCATCAGAATTTGTTTATGGACCATCCATCATCATACAAAACAAACAAAGAACATAAACACATACAAAAAATTGGACGAAATTTTTGAATCACCCAAAACAATGCCTTTCAGAGATAAACTCACCAGATCGGGTTGAAGGATACGTTATTATGCAAAACAAAACAAAAAAATTCTAGTACCTGACGATCGGTGGTGTCAAGGATGCGATGGATGCAGCATCGCCGCTGATGTGCACTCCGGTGGCCTTGGGCTATGGAGAGTTTTGCTATTCTTCTTTGCCATTCAGCGTCGTGTTTTCGCCTCTTTCCTTCAGCTTTTGTCGTTGCCCTAGGTGAGAGAGTGTTGTGTGGTTTGAATTGGTACTGGTGTGAAACAGATTGACAATAGGGGGTAATTTGGTAAATTCCACTTACGCTAAGTTGTTCCCTAGCAAGTGAATATGTTTTGTCTCTTGTGACTAATTTAGCTTACTTTGGATGGATGTGGCTAAATTAACCCAAAATTGGATTGCCAAACCAAGGCTGTGTTTATTTCTCCCATCCATAATCAATAGTTGAGAAAGTTCCACATCAATTTATCCTTATTTTAAATTAAAAAAATTGTTAAGTAAAATTTTTAAACTTAAACTTACATGATAATTAAAAATCATTAATTTTGAATTTTAATGTGTTGTTGAAAGTTTACCAAATGAAATGAAATGAAATTTTTTGTTTCTACTCATGTAACAGAAAGGATTATAATCTCATCATAACCACATATACCATGAAATAACATTAAAAAAATTCCCGCCACATATAACATTTCTCTTTTCCAGATCTGCAGCTATAAAACATTTATTTAAAATGAGATTGGTATACCAAAAAAATAAAAATTACATATAGGAACACATCATAGACAACTTCAAAACACCCAAAACATAGTACTAGTCACCAAACCCAAAAAACCCAAGACAAGAGAACCCATTCCACCATGAACAAGCATAGTTGAGCCATTAGAAGTTACAGTTGTAGGGTTGTTGCTCTTGGAAGAAGGCGTCGTCGGAAGAGAGGTGGTGGCGGGACTCCGGGGCATTGGCGGGTGACGGGGCTTGATTGCCTGCGACGTTAATGTGAAGTTTCATTCCTCCGAGGCAATGCAATTTGTTGCCACAAACGTAGTACTTGTCACCAGGTGTGGAGAGAGGAAATGTTGTGTTCCCATTACTACTGGATTGTAGTACATCGGTCGTGTTGCACCTCTGGTAATTGTTTTTTGTTACCTCATTCACGCTGTGGGTTGATGAGTATTGGAAACACTGTTACACAAAATCAAGGCAAATATTAATTCATTGCTACACTTGAAGTAGTCTATGCAAAAAAAAATGATTCACTGTGTTTGGTCCTTAAATTTTGGATATACTCTTAAAAAATTTAGTAATGCTATATCATGAAAAATTTTTCATGAAAATAATTATGAAAGTTTTGTGACTCTTGGATTACATTTAGAATAAAGCACCACAAACTAAGCAAGGCAATCCAAAGATCATAACTCTTTCATAATCATTTTCATAAAATTTTTTTCATGATTCCTAATTTTTCTTTAAAATTTTTTAGAGTTTTCTTTGGTTATTCAAAAAATCATTAAAAAAAAAAAAAAAAACCATAAATCTTATTTTTTGGATGCCCTTGAGAAATGGAGAAATTTGCCATAAAGTCATTAGATGTAGATGTAGATATACATATAAAATAAATATAGTATTACTTTTGATGTGACATGTGTTGACATTTTTTATTTTGTTTCACTGTTCAACTTTAGAATTATGTTGCTCAAAATCCTGGCCGGAGAAAGTTTTGAATTCCATTTGCAAGATTGAAAAAAAGGAACCAAGCAGTAGTCTATCTTCAAAAAAATAATTTTCAAATCAAAATTTTGAAAAACAATTCAAAAAAGTGAAATTAAACACAATCAGTGTGTTTGGTTTGGATTTTTTGAATTAAGTTTTTTGAAAACTCAGTTTTTTGATTTTCGTATTTTTTTGTTTTTAGTGAATATTTTTAAAATTTTAAACATTTTTTTTACCTTTTTAGATGCACTTTACTTAGATGTATCTAAAAAGTAAAAAATTTGTGAAAAAATATTTTAAAAATTTTAATAAATACATAAAAATACAAAGAATGTACTGAATTATCATATTTTTGGTATTTAGTGAATTTTTAAAAGGTTTTTTTCACAAATTTTTTACTTTTTAGGTATATTTATGTTAGGTATGTCTAAAAAATAAAAAAAATTGCTTAAAATATTAAAAAAATTCAATAAAAACAAAAAAATACGGAAAATAAGAAAGTAGAATTTTCTGAAAAGTGTTTTAAAAAACACAACCAAGTGAATTTCTTTATTTTATTTTATTTTATTTATTTATTTATTTTATTTAACTCAGAGAAGTATGCAGAATGCAACGCTAGCAGTTAGCCTCTTAGGCCCTGTTTGGTGCAGTTTAAAAGCTGCTTTATTTCAGCTATTTTGATGTGTTTGGTTTAGCTTATAACTTATAACTTATAACTTTTTGGAAGTCAGAAATCAGCTTATTCTTTGAGTGGGGGTAGGAGATGCTTAATTTATAAGTCAGAAATCAACTTATGTTTATAGTTATAAGCTATAAACTGTTTAGGCATAACTTATAAGTACTTTCCCACAGCTCTACCAAACAGACCCTTAGTTGAGGGGAAATTTCAAGACAAATTATTGGGTTAGGTTAGCTTGAAACACAGTTTAATTTGACAAAATATTTGTCCATATTTTTAATTAATGTTTTAAAAATTTTAACATAAAATGTAATTTTTTAAAATTTGAGTAGAGGCACGTGAGTGGCTCCACCACTAGTAGCACTATGTGGGTGTTTGGGAAGTGAGTTTTTTTTTGTAAGTTTTTTAGTTATAAGATATTGGAGAAAAAAAAAATTTGTGTTTGGGAAGAGAGTTGGATTTTTTGTAATTGGATGTAATATTTGTGAGAGAAAAAGTGAAATGATTATGAAATTTAATGTGATATTTTGTTTGGATTTATTTTTTTTGGTTTTGTAATCAATTTGTCCTTTTAGTGGAAAAAAAACAAACAAAAAACCAAAAATTCATATATTCATCTGGTGGAGCTTCGGTTCCATCAAAATAAGGGTGAAGTTAAAAATTTTGTTTATATTTAGTAAATATTTTGAAGGGGCAATACACAATTATTTCTTAAGGTTGTCTTAATTTATCATAAATTTATGTGTATATATATATATTTTTTTAATCAATGAAAGTCAATGAAATCTATGTATATTATATGGTATTGTCTTCTTTTCTTTTTCTTTGTAGTTCATGTTTTTTCAATTTTTTTTTTAAATTATAAAAAGTTTTAAAAGAATGATATTTTCAAAAGGAAAAATAAAATCATGGTAACATTTTTTGAAAATAGTTTGCCCAATAAATTTTCAGTGTCAATTTTTATTTTTCTATTTGTGAAAACAAAAATGATACCAAATATGAAAATTATCAAACATGGTCTCTTTCAATGCCATTCAGATTTAGCACATAAAACGACAAAAATAAAATTAAAAATAAGGACAATTTTGAGAGCAAATGTTATAATCCTAGGTAAAATCAATATTTTTATTTTTTCAATAAGAAAAACTTTTGAAAAAATATTTATAACTCAAAGGGGCAAT
This sequence comes from Camellia granthamiana, assembly GCA_036172215.1. Classification (NCBI taxonomy): domain Eukaryota; kingdom Viridiplantae; phylum Streptophyta; class Magnoliopsida; order Ericales; family Theaceae; genus Camellia; species Camellia granthamiana. The sequence continues at coordinate 110,686,133 of CM069911.1, forward strand.
TATCCCATGAAGATCACGATTAATGCATTTCGTACACTTTTCTATAAAAAATTATGCGTGACATTTTTGATGAGATATATAAGGCAACAAAAAACTCACATAAGACATCCCCGACGGCGAACGTCTTGCCCTTCACCCATGTATCAAGATCAGTGCTAATATCCCAACCGTTGCTATCCCCGACGGTGTAAAAGTTGCTTTGCAGGTTAGAGCAAGGCCAAGAACACCAAGAACACACACCACAACTTGCTTTGCCATTTTCATTATACAACCCAAAACAGAGATAAGCATCAAATGAAAAATAAATGAAGGGTTGGTTTATTTGTGTGCATGCGTGTCTGTATTTTTATATGAGCAATGGCTTGTGATTAGATGACCTAACTGACCAAAATTGTGGGCAACAAATAGGTCTCTCTTTCTGTTTTTTCATATTTGGTCTCAAAGATTTTGAGTGAACCTTTGGTTAAGTTGCATTTTTTAATTTATTTTAATGGTGCCTTGGTTGTCTAATTAAAGAATCTTGGGGCTCAAGATCATCCATTAAAAACCCATATCATCTAAGCCATCAATTTGATGGACTATAATATATGAGTCAACACAATAGAAATAGGCTATTGGTTGATCAAAGTGATCTTAAAAATTCTCAATTTCATTTTTAATTTTTTTTTTTTTTATGCACCGAATTTGATTATAGAATAAGATACAATTATTTCATATGGGATGAGAGCCAATGGACAGATTATTCTTGATCATTTCATTATCTTTAATTGTAAGTACGGAAAAAAAATACTCAGAATTTTATTTAGAAAATAATAATATAATCCAAATTCAACATAAGCATATTTAATATTTAGTCTAGCATTTATCTTTTTGTTTTTGTTTTTAACAAAAAAACAAAACATAAACATATTTAATATTTTTTATTAAAAAAAAATTGAAAAAGTTAACTGAAATGACAAATATTTTAATTGGTGTGGGTTGGGGTTGATGATCTACCACTCCTTGTGGAGTATAGTCCTACGGAACAATGACTTGGGTTTTCCCAGATTAATTGGTTAGTCGGGTGGTTGAACAAGGTGAACTTAAACACCCTCTGGTCAACTCCTCACACTTCCCTGTTGACTTTACCAACATGTACAAGTGCACAACTATAGAATTAATATTATACAACAATAGTATTATACATAATTATATAAGAAATATCTATTAAAAAGTATCCGACATATATCTCATATCTTTGTTTAAGTGTTGAATGTCCGACATAAATATTTAATTTATTTTAACAAGTCAATATAACATAATCAATAACAAGTGTCGATCAAGCATAAAGACACCAGCATGAATCAAACTTAACACGTTTGAATTTACTACTTGCTACATAATTTATTTTGTTAACTGCAAACTACCATGCAGGTATTTAAACCATAGATATATATATTTTTTTAATTTAAAGAAGGGCAAACTTCACTTTACCCCCCTATGGTTTAGGCCATGTGCGGATTACCCCCCTGACTTTCGAATATTACCACATAACCCCTCTGTGGTTGATGGAGTAATATGCACAATTAGCTTTTCTGTCTATTCTAACCGTCTATGCAGTACACGCGAGTGTGGTGCAATTGGGCATGAACTGATGATGTTCCCTCACAATGAAAAGACCAAAATGCCCCTAGGGTTAAACATAAAAGCTTACCCAAGAAGATTGCTTTTATATTGCCTCCTTACTTTGTATGTTGAGTTGCAGGTTAGTCTACCCAGCAAAAATGTCATCTTCAAGCATTGAAGGCGGAGAAGGACAAATGTTGAGGTTCATAAGCAAGAAATGTCATTGTGAGAGAAAAACAACCATTAGAATCGTGAAGTCTGAGAAGCCTTCAAAAGGTAGGTTGTACTATGTTTGTGAAAATGCGGGTTTGGGGGGTTGTGATTTCTGGGCTTGATGCAACCCAATTGGATAGGCTCCTATCTATGGAAGAGATGAGATTGATGATGAGAAGCCAAGAGTTAAGGAAGATGTGCAGTTTAATGGAAGACTGATGAAGCTGGAGATGAAGATGGAGGCACTGAACATGATGATAAAGACATCTATGGTGGTTTTGCTTGTGTATTTCATTTCCATCATGTTAATGTTCAATATGAAATAAATTTGTAAGAATTTGTAAGGTGCTTTATGTACTTGATGTATGTTTGAAAACAATGAAATTATGTTTATGAAATTTGTGATTTTTGTATATTCTTTTTTACTGCAACATGAAAATGCATTGAAAATTATTCCAACACAAACCTTGCTGAGTTTAAATGGAAAAAAATTAACAAATTCTTAATTTTTTTTTTACTACATTCTAATGCAAAATATACAACCAACATTAAAATGATTCCAACACAAATAAACTGACTGTATACTTGAAGCAATGGTAACCCTACTGAGTTGATTTGCAAAACAACAGGCCTCATTCCAAATCAATGCACTTGAAGCAATGGAACAAAAATGACAAAAAAAAAAAATGAGATTGACAATGTTATTCAATACCAATCCATTTACAGAAGTATGCTGACAATGCTATTCAATACTAATCCATTTACAGAAGTATGCTGCATTTGAAAACCATTCTAAAAAACCATAACTCTAAATACAAAGACCATAACTCAAAGTGTGTGTCTATCCTTCCTTAGCTCAAATACAAACACAACACATCCCACAGTATTGTTTCATTACAAAAACATAAATAATAACAAGTAATCCTATAGTCTACTTTGACCTCGTTGCCAGTTCTTTGTCCTGTCTCCTTGCTTTTATTGTCTCTAGTAGAGAAGTTATTGAAACAGCATGCCCTCTGACATTAGCATTCACTCCAGCATTCACTCCAGTTCTTCCAACATTGACTGCAGATGCAGATGCATTAATTGGTCCTCTACCCCTCCCACCAACTGTGATTTCAAGTCCTTTGTCAAGACCACTTGATGCCTTTCCACCATGGGTTAGTAGTTTTGTGGGCTGTAACAATATTTTCAATTAACAAACTGAAAAGTTACAAAATAAAAAAGTTGGTTATATAAACAAGTGAGTTACCTGAGTGGATGACCTAATACTCTTCCTCTTTAGTCCAATAGAAGCAGTACTCATTGGTCGCTGAGATGCTGCTTGGCCTTCTCTTCTAGTTTGGCTCTTACTGGACATCTGAGGCAAAAAAATTTCTAGTTAGGAACAAATTGGGTAAACTACTGTTAGTTTCCACTTGAAGTTACAAGTCAACTATGATGTCATTCCCAATGTCATCAACTATGATGTCAATATCAAACAAGTTTACATCAACAATGTCTGTGTCACCACCACATATGGCACTACCACCCTGTTCTGTGTCACCACCACCTATGGCATTACCACCTTGTTCTGCACCATTAGGATCTGACAACAACTTACCATTGGATGAAAAAACCATAATAGGATCTACACCCTTCTCTACATAAATTACTACATAATCCAAACCCTTATAAGGCTCAAGCATTTTCATCACATTAGCATCACTATAAATTGTTTTCAACCGAACATCTAAACTATAACTAGGCCATGTATAGTACATATCTATGTTTGCTTCTTTTCCACTAACCAGGTCATAATAAAGGTCTCTTAACTCAAACATGGACATTTTGTCAGAGTCAGAGTTAATTATTTCATTCACCCTATCACCTTTATAAACAACATGTGGATGAAAGACAAAATGACCCCTATGATGCATTTGAACAATTATGAATTTGTCTAACATTTTCAGCATTCACTCCTAAAGTAGAAAAGACTTTCATCAATATATTTTGGGACCACAATCCACAACCCTAAACCCTAAACAAAGATATAGTCATGCATGTAACGAACATAAACTAAAATAATAAATAATCCCTAATCCTCAAACAGATCACACAAAATAGAAACAGAATATAAAAGCATAAAGTCATACAATACAAATGCCTATGGTATATGACAAGCATAAAGTAATAGAATTAAAAAAACCTATTCTTCAGGCATAAAGTTAAAAGTTAATTGAAGAAGGAAACAAACAAAGTAATACACTAAGGATTAGGGATAAACTTTACATTTTCAGTGCATACCCTACACAAAACACAATGACAACAAACAAACAAATTAATACACTGACATCATTCACTATAAATAAACAAACAACCATAGGGGACCACGGTATATGAACAACTTCATAAATACAAAACCAACATAGCAACAGGATATGAACAATTGCATCGAACACAGTGTCCATGACAAAAAGTTAACCACTAATGGTACGAAAAAGAGAGGCACACAAACCCTAATATACAAAACATATGGGACCTCAGTATATAGCAACAAAAAGTACATCAACTAACATTATATATATATATATAATAAGCAAATCGAACCGAATGAAATACAAAATAAAAAGCAATGATCAAACCTTACAACTTATTCTTCGTGAACTTTTGGGTTTCGTTTGCTTCGTAAATCTCCAAATCAGTGACAATCGAACAATCGAAGCCCTACTTTCTCAAATCTATACAATATTTCGTTCGATTGAGACCCTAATTTGTTCAATCAAACAACCCTAATTTGTTTAATCATACAACCTACATCTCTTCACTTTCCTCTTCTTAGATTCACGACTGTTGGAAGTGAAAATGGTAAGCAAGGTTAGATATATATACAAGGACAAATTGGTCTTTTTACGTCTGCCATTAATGGTGTTAACTGTGCACATTACTCCATCAACCACATGGGGGTTATGTGGTGATATTCAAAAGTCAGGGGGGTAATCCGCACATGGCCTAAACCATAGGGGTAAAGTGAAGTTTGCCCTTTAAAGAAACTTCCAGCCAATCTAGCAATCGGGCTAGAGGGTCAATTTCATGGGTTGTGGACTCACTCTAATCCATTTTAGTGATATGAATTGTTTATTTTTTAGTGTTCACCAAGTGGATTGTTTATATAAAAATTTAGTTGATCAGATATGAGTAACCGCATAATAGATCACATTTGTTTTAAAAAATATGAAACGTCTATTAGCAAAATTATATGTACCAACCATGTATTTAAAACAAATGTGATCAAATCATATGGCTATCAATAGTCGATTAATGTAATTTATACGTGATCAATCTAATTGAAAAATACTAAAAAATGAACGGTTTAGATTATCAAAATTAACATGGTGTAGGCCTAAAACCCATGAACTAAACCTTCAAATCCATTAGTAAACTAGAGGGAAGTTGATCCATTTTTTCTAGCTCAAACATTTTCTTTCCCTTGTAGCTCAAACCTAGCTATTAAATTTGAAGAAATATTTTCCAAAACCCCCAAAATAAAACACTCCCATCAATTTGCTTACAAATATGCAACATTGCCTGACCCTTCAGATTTTTCATCATACTACCAGCAGTGATATGCCTAAATAGCAAATATATTCTTGATAAGAACAAAGCTAATTAATTTATATTAAAAATATCTTCATGGGACTCCTTTAGCTAAGTACACAAAAACCCAATTTAACATGTGAGATTTGGTCAAAACCCCCTCATAATAAAATTTTAATACATTACGGATAAGTACAAAAAAAATTTCTTGAAAAGTCTAACACATACCATTATTATCAAAATATTAAACTTTAAAATAATATAACTTTTGATGTAGATGTCGATTTTTAATAAAATTAGTATTTTTAAAATTCTCTTATCAAGATCTATCAAATAAAATCAATATTGACTATGAAATTCAATAAAAAATAAAAATTAAAAATTATTGCCGTTGAAATTGATGTAAACAATAACAGTAACATGTTACTTTGGCAATATTGTCCAAGAAAAAAAAAAGATATTTTACTTTATTCTTACTCAACTATGTATTTTCTCTTTACGGGGTTTATGAAGCAAAATAAATTAGGTTGTCCTTTTCACCAAACAAGGGTCCAATGGAGGGGTTTTGGCTAAATTTCCCATTTAAAACATCATCATCGTTGAAAAATTATAGCCCCATGATCTTGTAAATATTGATTTAAGAGTTTCAAATCAACCAAGAACAACAATAAAAGAAAGGACAACAACCAAACACAACACAAAAATTTTTACGTGGCAAAAACCACAGTTGGAATCCTCCAACATGTGATTAAAAAACCACGGTCCCTTGGCCACAATAACAATCTACTATGAAGAAGAGTAGTATAAGATATTTCTTATAACGACCAATCTAGGCACACGTACTTGCTCGAGACCTCCAAGTAACTGAACTCTGACCTTCAATTTATGGACATCTACCTTCACAAAGTGATGTTGAATCCATGACTCACTCACCCCTTAAGGACTCTCACAAATTATTTGGTGATTTGATTTCGCGAAGGAACAAATGAGAATGAATCATCAAGCAAACATGAGAGAAATATACAATGAAACCTCACTACAGCACTCTCTTAGAATACAGACTAAGGATACATACTCAAGGGATAAAGAAACACAACTGAACGAGCCTGCTATATATAGACAAGACACCTTCATGGGCACAAGACCCCTTTGCGAGTTACAGAGAAAAACTTCTAGGAGTGTTCCTTGCAACCCTAGTCGCAACCTCCATGTTTCTTAATTGCGGGGGCGATATCAAGCTCGCGGGCGTGATTATGCATGGCACACAGGTTGCTTTTTTAGACTTTTGCAGGCTTCGTCTCTCCACACGCTGGGGCATGATTTTCTTCTTTCTTTTACCAGACAAACAACCATCTTTGCCCATGCTTGCAATCTTAACATTGCATATGCTTGTGTTTGACCAATCAATTGTGCATTTTGTCAAACAAAATATGATTAACCCAAGATAGATATAGAAAATCAATCGCATGATGACTTTGTCAAACATTTCAAAATGAATAAAATCAATAAGCACTAAGATAAATAAAATAAAAAACTGTTTTGTGAGGAATTTTGCCAAAAAACAACCAGACAAAGGATAAGAATCCTAACTATCGTATAGTATCCAATATAAGATACAAACTAATTTCATTGACTATGATGAAAAAACAAAAACCCAAAGAAAAAAAAAAAAGGAAGAGAAGTTTGCCTTGTCTCCTAAGGGGCTGTAGGAGATTTGTCTAATTGTTAATTTCAGGGTATTTGGAGATTAATTCTTGATTGTCTAGATACAAGGTAATTCGGATCCAACTGGACTGGGCTAAGTGGGAGATATCTTATATTATCAAAGAAAGAAAGAAAAAAAAGAAAAGAACAACTTTATCTTAGTCCAAGACTGGATTGAGTAGTCCGACCTTGTGGGTCACCACTGGTCCTATTTTCATTGTTTGAACAGTTCATTTATAGCGATTTTGGTTTTGAGTCAACCCTTTTAATGTTCCGAACTCAGGTTTATAGTTTCTGAATGTTTTCTGTATCATTGCCCCTTTATTCTTGCTTAAGTTTGGCTATTGAGTTGGTTGGAACATGTTTGGAACAGGTTGGTTACCTAGTTTTCAAACTTTTGTTAACCAAATTTTTGCTCTTGTGCTCGAGCGACACTTCTTGCGCTCGAGCGGGCTTTGCAAACTCTCAGTACTTTTACAGGTCTGCAAAACTACTGGGAGAATGTATTCCACGCTCAAGCGGTTCTTTCTGCACTCGAGCTGGTTCAGCTTGAGCGGCCTTTTTTGCGCTCGAACGGTGATCTATTCTCTACAAAACTACTGGATGTGTGTATTCTATGCTCGAGCATCACTTCTTGCACTCGAGTGGTAATGCCTTTTGTTTTGTGACTTGGCGCTTGAGTGTCACTTCTTGCGCTTGAGTAAAACTTGAGCGGAATAACTTATTGTGTCTGGCGCTCGAGCGTCAACTCCTGCGCTCGAGCGAACTGTGCGTATATCAGTTCGTAGCAGCACCTTTTTACATCACTTTTTTCATATCTTTTTCCCTCAAAACCCTAGATCAAGACCTTCTCTCTCTAAAACTCACACTCTCTCTACTTTTTCACCTAGATTTAGTGGTTTCTTCACCATACCCTCTTTGATAAAAAGATAGAGCATCTCAAGGGCTTTATTCTCATCCGAATAAACTTGGATTTTGGCACGTTTGAAGTGTCTTCATTCTCTTTGTTGGCTTCTAAACTCGAGGTAGGGGTTTTCTACACTCTCATATGGATTTTAACTTGATTATTTCTTGATGTGTAAGAAACATTGGGTTTAGAGGTGATTTTAGCAAAACTAGGGTTTGGGGTTTAAATTCAAAAGAGGTTTTTCAAAAAGGATGCCTTGAAAAGGGTCATGGGAATGAATATGAACTTGGGATGTGTTAAAATAGATGATTTGATAGTTGTGATGAGGTTTGGAAGGAAATGGGGTTTTGCCCTACAATGTTCAAATAATTATTTGCTTAAATAATGAGATTGGTAATGGGAATATGAAATTTGATGAGTGTCTATATGAATGGTAGAGTTGGATATGTATTACCTCTCATCTATGGGGATTTGGACAATTTATCTGTCTTTGGGATTGTATATTTGTTTAGAAATATCTGTTTTGGGCTATCGGTGGAGGATAGCTATGATTGTTGTAGAACTGCATGAACATTATGTAAATTGAAACTAATCTCTTGTTGGTTGTCATTGAATATGACTGTACTTTAATACATTGTACATGTATGATGTTTGGGAGGAGAAATGTGATGTACTTCATGTTTGGGAGAACAAAGATGATGGATTACATTAAATTAAGTTGGCCTGTGCATCCAGGGTGAAAGTCCTGAAAACATTGTGTATACATGGATGTCGAATCCCGTGGACGAAATTTCTGTAAAATGGCAAATTGAAGTGTTTGTGTGTAATGGTTGTGTGGTAGGAAAACCATGAAGTTGTAGCCTCAGTTGGGTTATCTGAAAAACAATGGGTGTGACTCATGAATTGAGGAAATATGAAATGACGTGAAACCAATTGATATAAATTGCATTGGAACATAATACTTGGCATGGTATGGTTTTGGAAGGAAAAAGAGTAGTAAAGGATCTTATCTTTGAGCGGTGAACATGTGCATCATATTTGTAACCTTGTTAGAGTTCATATATTGTGTTAGACTGTTTTTACTGGGCTTTGGCTCACCTTATTTGGAAAAAGCCATTTTCAGGCGCTGGTGATATGCCTCCTCCAAGGACTTAGCTTAAGAGGACTATGGAGCTGAAGGCCCAATTTTATTATTTTTGTACTTAACTTCTGTACTACCAAAGGGCTTTAAATGTATTGGACTAAAGGTCCACTTTTGTTGTAACCAAGAACTATCTTGGGAAGATGTAAGCCATTGAGGCGAATGATTATCAGTGTAACCCTCATTTCTCCTTGTATCGGTTTCTCATGTCTATCAACTCTAATGAATGAAGGCATGTTAATTCACTTGTATTTCCGCTTATGAGATGGGTTTGTTGTATATTTTCAAGGCTTCGGGGCGTTATATCATTTATAGAACAAATCATGTATGAAAAAAAAAAAAAAAAAAAATCAAATTAATTTGATAATTGTAAACACATCGGTTTATAAAATTTGTATGAAAATATTACAAAAAACATTGCATGTATGAGTTTAAATTAAATCATTCATTTTTTTTATAGACAAATGTGATAAATTATATAATTACAATTATCGAATTAATCTAATTTTTTTATGCATGATCTCTGCATAAATATGGAACAAAGTATTTGAACCATTAAAGTTGGGGCCCATAGGCCGACCTGCATGGTCCAATCCACATAACTCATTAATTCCTGGATGGCTAGACATATTTTTACAATTGAGCATGGGGACTTTAACAAGTGAAACCAAGAGCATTGTCACCACTTTTGTTTTCTTCATACTTTATAGAGCTGCCCATATTATTCAATCATGCCTTTATATATATATTTTTCATTAAAACGCCTAACTTCGATTTTTCCTTCATGTAAATTGTAATATCTTTGCAATACAAAATTGTTTTTGCTACTCATAGAAAACTATTTAAAGCTTTTTTGTTGGAGGATATCATCCACGTTTATTTTTCAAGCAACAAATATCTCTAACAAAAAAATTTTTGGACATCCCACCCTTTCTTTGGCCTCCTCTCCCAATTTTTTAAGATTTTTTTTTAATAATTATTGTTGATTTAAACATTGGTCTTTGATGTTGGCTATACAATTTCCAAGATCACCAAATAAGGAGATGTCTATTAGAAATGAGAGTGACATTGGTGTAGTGTCAGCCTAATATTTATATTTAGGGTTAGGGCTTTCTCCAATCTGAGATCGGATTGGAGCGTGATGTTAAGTCTGTAGGAGCCTACCATGAGTCTTATTTTAATGATTTGAACCGTTCAATATATAGAACTCGTCGAATACTTCATCTCTACAAAACATCACGTTAATCAGATATCGATAGTCACTTAATCAAATCATATTTCTGTCAACAATAAATATGATTTTTAAAATAAATTGTTGACAGAAATCTGATCTGATCAAGTAGTTATTAATATTCGATCAACGTGATTTTTTTGCAGTAATGAAATACTCAACGAGCTCTACACATTTAATGGTTTGAATTAACAAAACAAGACCCATGATGGGTGCTATGGAATCGAACAATACGATCTAGTTCACTATGTAAACTGAAGAGACTCTAAATCCTATATTTATACAAATATTTAGTCTTGAGTGGAACTTTTTTTTAAGCTCTTGAGAGTTTAATATTACATAAATAAATAAAAAAATATCTATTTTTGCAGTTAGAATTTATTCTTATACGTACGGATGTGACGTCATATGTATAGGTAGGGTTGTAAATGAACTAAACTATTTGCGAGTTTGACTTGGCTCGTTAGAGCATCTTTGATGGGTTAGTTAAAAAAAATATGTTAAAATGTGTTTTATGATAAAAAGTAATAAAAGTGGAATCTATTGTGTGTGTGTTAAATGTTTGTTAGTTTAGTGAGTGAGAATATATTCTAATAATGTAGTTAAAATGTGTGTTAAGTAAATAATATATAACATATAATATTTATATCTATACACTATAATATAAAAGGCAATTGGGTTGAGCTACTATAAGAGAAGGCTCTTTTCTTTTTTCTTTTTTTCTTTTTTGTTTTTGTCCCTATGTTTACTTGCTGAGGTTTGTTTTTGTGTCTTACTGAATTTGTTGTTCTTTGCATGCATGCGTTCGTTTTGCGTTTTCATTGGTTTTCTTTCTGTATCTGAATCTACAAAGTATTTCATTACTTTGTGGGGTTTGTTCTGTTAGTCTTGCTATTTGTTTTTCTTTGCATTTTTAGGATTTATTTTATTCACATTGACAACCTAGCCTTTTTTTTTTGGTTCATTTTTTATGAAATTAAACTTCCAGTTGTTAGAATGCTAAGTTTTTACTTTAGACAATTTTTTTTTAATGATTTTGTTTCTTTTTTTTTTTACTTAATGTTTTCCCTGTTATGAAATTTCTTAATTTGCATTTGTAGAAGATACTTCTGAGCTTATGTTGTACAACATTGATCTTGGAAATCATTTTTTTTTATCTTATTAGGTGGAAGTGTCACGACCCAAACCCGCCCCTATAGGTTGAGTGTCATAACCGGTCAGTAATCTGTGATTACCAAAGGCCTTCCTGTACAAATCAAAAAAAATAATCGGGGGCTAACGGAAGCAATATTCAAAAACACCAATAGTCCAATGAGCTATGCATCTATATGAACAAATATTTACATGTAAAAATGGTAATTTACCCACATTCAGTACATAACTTATAACTTAACATCTTATACATAACATATGCACATAACAAAAGTGTACTTCATGATCAAAAGCTTGACAACGGCCTTCTAGGCCTAGCTTCAACTCTGAGGCACTCAAAACCATGTGGTAGGCTTCAAAACGATGGCTCAGCTAAAGACTCCTTCTAGACTTGTCTTCCAGAAAGCTCACCTATATATATATATATATAAATAATGAACTAAAGCCCAGTGAATAACATTAAAGTAAAGAGATAAGTGAACGAATTCCACATCATAATGTATACAGAAAACCATACCATACATATCAATCATATCAGTCTCAGATCAGAACATAATAATGGTACATTTAACAGAACATATCACATATCGTCTTCCGACTAGAGTAATCGGTTCTGGATATCGATTAAACACATATCACCACAATGATGTATCTAACATGATCTCGTAATCACATATATGTCATGGACCCGCATTAACAAGCCGTCCTCCATGACTTGAAACTATCTATGGATGCCATAATAAATTTCAAACATAGAACATTCGTTCATGTAAACAAATATCATTTCAGAAATCATAACTTATCAAATCACATTTGGAACATAATTCATATGAACATATCTTTATAATAACGTTACTCACAGTGAGCTTCTTGTAACGATTGTGCGGTCTTTGACTCGTGGCCTACAATTACAATGCACATAACACGATACAGGTCTAACTTAAAATAAAACCATAACTTCAAATTGAAGCTTAATTCCATGTAAAAAGATCAAACCCTTGAATTTCAAGGCAAAAACATAATCCATGCACCTTAGAGTTCCAATCTTTGAAATTCATGGAGTTTAATCTTCCAATTTCAAGAACAATGCAAGAAAAACAATTTTATGAACATATTTTCATGAATCAATGCCATGTATGTGGAGAGATAAGCTCAAAGTCTACAATTTATTCCTTAATTATTCAAGAACAACTCTAAACATGTAAGATTTATTCCTGATTAAATTTAAATCCTCAAAATCCATGACATTTTCCTTTAATCTTGAAAATTCATGCATGAATTGCAAAGTATATAAATAAATCTTCATGAAATCATCCATGCAAGGATCAAACTTTTGGGTTTAAAGTAGAAAATTATGAAATCATACATATATGAGTTCTAAGTCCAACACTTTGATGATTTCTTATAAAACCATGCAAGAAATGATGTTCTTCAATCTCATATCTCAAGAAATCATTTTGAAAACTTTAGAATCCATGAAGTTCATGCAAGAAATTACATGATATAACAAGAATGCCATGAGTTCATGCCATGCATGAAGAAATTCAACTATGTCTTGACTTTCTATGACAAAATATATGCAAGAGACCAAATTACTTCCATGAATTCAACACTAGAATACATAAATGTTCATGCATGTGAGCTAATCTTCCATACTCATCATCTATGAGCTCTCTCTTCCATTGACTCCATAATTTCCTTAAATCCAAAGATATGATGAGTCTAATTCATAAATAAACACTTACCTAGAGCTTGATTTCAGATTATAGGATGGTCTCTTCCTAGCTCTCTTCTTCTTCCTCTTCAAAATCTTGAGCTCTCTCTCTAGATGAGTTCTCTCCCTCTCTCTACATATATATATATATATATATGCTCAACACAATGAACCAAAGGAATAAAAACATTCATTCTAAGCATCAGATTATACACACACCCTCACATTTGAATTGCACAACACGTGTAGTCACATATACACACCCACACTAATTTCTCTGCACACACCCAGATCTCAGTACACCCGCCAGAATTTAATCTCCTACACTCACCATCACAAAATGCCCAAACACTTACTAAATCAAATTTTAAATCATGAATAGAGGTGAATTAGATACTAATCATGCAACATCTTGGGCAAATACAATTAATCAAAGTTATCATAAAACACAATTTACTCAGAATAGTTCCAATTAAGGCTCAATCCGATCGCAGACAGTTTCAATAAACTGAATCAATTCCAATTAAACTTATCATAGTGTTCTAAAAATTCCAAATAATTTTTTTCATATCCATACACATATGTTCACAATATCACAATTAAATTTAAACACATAATTAAATTAATATAATCAAATTAATTCATTCTAAATTAGATTTTTGTAAAACTTCATATTAAGCCCTAAAAATCATACTGATTATAATTATGTATTCTGTTCTAGTTTCTGAAGCCTCTACAGCCTTCAATTTGTAGTGTAAAGTTGCAATTAAACCACCTAAACACACCTTAACGAATCAGACGAAATAAATTTTTAATCAAACTTCCCAAATGGCTCTAAAAATTCTCATTAGCATATCCATGTACTCAATTTTGGTTTCTGAACCCATTAAGGTTGTTAATTTCAGTTTCAAAGCCGAGCTCACAACAAATAGTTTCTCAATTTGGACAAGTATGAACCAATTAAATCACATGGCACGTATCTCATTTAGAATTTAACACATAATTAATTAATTAAATTCAAGATTAGCAAGTTTGGGTCATCACAGGAAGCCATTAAAAAGATCTCAAAATATGTTGCTCGATGGTTTCTGTTAAAATGGATTGAACAATTACTTTGGTGGGGTAGGTATATTTTCTACATTGGTTATGAAAATTACTGTTACTTCATGTCTGTTGCTGCCTATATTTACCAATTCACAAAATAAATCATATTTGGTCCTCTTATTGTTACAACCTAAACTCGCTCCTAAGGGTTTAGCATCGTAACCGGCCAGTAATCCGTGATTACCAAAGGCCTGCTTAACAATTATACAATAAAAGGGGCCAACGGAAGCCTGTAAACATTAAAACATAGTGTCCAAAGAGCTGTGAGGACTTACATGAACAAACAACTTCTATATATTTACCGTTACACACATAAGTCCAAGTCCATGTCCAAACATATATACTTAAGTCCAAAACACATCTAAGCACAAAATAAAAGACATGTTAGGGAATTAAATCCCAAAGTCAAAACAAATTATGAAGAATTCACTTGACCTCATGTAACATTCAAAAATGGTGGAATTAGATCACCCAAAAAGCCTTGACATTAACGGTTTGGAACCTCACGGTGAGGCACAATAGGTTGGCTTGACAAAACGGAAACAAGTTGACACCGGTAACCTTGCTCCAATGCTTGACCACCTACACATATATAATCAACTGTGAGCGAAAGCCCACTGAATAACAAATGCGTAAAAGGTTTATGAATGAATTCTTCATAACAATTGGAAACTGTCAATAAGCAGTATTCATACATTTTAGTGTCATATGAAATCATAGTAGTCATACGTGGTACATCCCATAACATAACAATACAGTAGGTCTTAAAGACCAAACAGTCAGTTAATGGCCAACAAACAATAAATAGTAGTTCCAAACAATAGAACTGACAAAGATCTTTGTAACAATAGCAGTAGCAGTAACAGTAACAGTCAGTTGCTATGGATGCCACGAGTACAGTTCATAAAATAGGACAAACATTCATTCAGTAAACAATATCATTTCAGAAAGTAGTACAGTAATTATTCAGAAAAATAATTATAATTGAACATAGCTTTACAACATTGTTACTCATAGTAAGCTCTTTGATATACATGCTTAGATGCACTAAAGAAGCGGCGTCTGACCTAACCAAACAAATTCAAGCACAATGATTCAATTACATTTATATCTTTAGCCAATTCTATTGATTCGGTTATTGATTCGGTTGATTTCCTATTCAATTACTATGCAACATTACTTGATTGGTTCTAATGTTTCAATTATTCCCTCTAATGCACTCATGAGATGCAAATGGTCATGAAAACACTTTAAAACCATACAAACGGAGGCCCGGAATGTGAAAAAGAGGAGTGGAAGCAAAATCGGGTCTGCCCAAAAAGGTCGCACGTGCAGTGACCATCTTCTCAACACCACTGCCCTATTTTCCGCACATGCAGGGCCTAGGCTGCACATGCGGTGATGCTATAAAACCAGTCCGTAAACTACTCTGTTATGGCAGTGGGTTCCTTTGCAAATTTCAATCATATTTATATGCAATTCTCTTCCATAACTCATATAAACATGCTAAACTTGAGCCTTGATCATGACACACAACTCAACACTTTATTTTACAATATCAAATGTTCATCACAACTTTGAATGAAACTCAAATTTCCATGTAAGAGTTCGAGGCTTGAATTATCATGCTACTTCATACAATTTTCCATCTTTGAGCTTTAATTTTCAAATCCCATAAAAATAATTCCCTTCAATTTGAAAACTCAAACAAGAAAATACATAGATGATCATGAAGTTCAAGAATTATGCCATGCATTTTTTAAGTTTTAAAAATTAATGCATCTAATTTCTTATTTCTATGATCATATATTCTCACCTCTAAGCTTACTTCAAGACTTGTAATGTATAATCATAAAGCTTGCCATATTAAGCTTTAAATTCTCAATTCCCATGGAGTTTTCTCTTCAATTTGGAGGTTTATGCAAGTACATGAATGTATGATCATGAATAGTTAAGAATCTTGCCATGCATGTATCAATTTCTATCTATATCAACTGTTAGAAATTGGGCGCCCATGTGGCATGGCCCTTTGAGCTTTTTGAGCCTGAACCTCTTGAACCTTATCCATGTAAGTTTGAATTTTAAATTCAAACTTATTTGGATAACCATTCAAGATATCTATATCTATCATATCAATAGATATGGATAGATAGATAGATATTGGTTATATATCAGATTATATGGTTAATCTAATATATTAAAATCAGATACGTATATCAAATACGTTATGGGGTTTTTACCCATAACCTTTTTTTTCCCAGACTCTCCTCTCTCTCTGACTCTCTCCCAAAAACAACGATCAAAGCCATTTGCACTGTGGTTTGTGTGGGTGATATTCACTATTGTAATATCACCCCATTGCTGGGTTGATTGACCAGATTCAAGAAGCACGTGATTTACCCACGAGGTTCTTCGCTAAAAGGTATAATCTAAACATTTTATCCGCTGCGTTTTTAATGCTCTTTGATTTACATTGGTATCAGAGCCATGTATGGGTTTTTTCGTGCTTTCTTTTATCATGTGTATATTTATATATATATGTACACATCGATACTCATGAATATTTATAAAAGAGAAAGAGATCAGAAATATTTCCTTTTTTTTTATGATCATTAATGTCATTTTTAAGACCATAAATGATTTTATTTTGGAAAATGGAGTCCGGAAGTATAAAAATCGGACCAGAAAACACCCTGGAAGGCAGCGCGTGGGCTGCACGTGCCACCTGACGCCGTGAGCCGCCTCCACGCGCTTCCACGCGCCAGCTGCCCTTCCGACGCGCCTACACGCGCGCGTCAGCGGCGCTGGCCACACGCGAGCCGTCGGCGCCACGCACGCGCGCCACGTGCAGAGCCGCGTGCCGAGCTGCGTTCTGAGCCGCACGCTGAGCCGTGTTGGGCCGCGAGCCGAGCCGTTTCCCCAGCTGGCTTGGCTGTAAGGCTCTGTTTGTTTTTTTTTTAAATTCTGAATCGCGTTAAATGGCCATAATTTATTCGTTATAGCTTTGTTTTAAGCATGGTTGGTACCGTTAGACTCAGAATTAAATTTTGTATCTTCTGTAAAATTTTGAAAATTTTACGAAAATAAAAAAATATTTTTTCTGTGTTAATAATTCATTTTTTATGCTTTAAAATGATTCTGGTATTGCATAAATAATTTTCTGGGGTTGAAATTTTTATTGTGGACTTCTGAAATGTTTTACTATTTACTGGTATAATTGTTTCAGTTTATCAGTTTCTGGATTTTTTATTTCTAATTTTATGTGTGTTTATTTGTTATTTAAAATTCCAGAAAAATACCAGAAAATTCCAGAAGTGATATACTTTCTGTTATGGCATAATTTGAATATTAAATACAGTATGTTGTTGTTTTTTGCCTAGAATTTCTAAATTGTTGTAATAAGAATAGCATGATTAATTGTTTTTTATTTTAATTCCGTTATTATGTAACATAGCATGTATTGATTGTGAATCTACATTATGATGCTGTTGTATGGAATTAGAATTTTTTTATCATGCTTTTAGACATGCCATAATCAGTGGGAGGTTATTCGGTTGAGAGAAATCTTTGTAAATTAACTCCCGAAAACCAATATTTTGCGCATAAATTAAATTAAATTTTAGATAATTGTCACCTGTGGCGCAAGAGATGATTACGAGCATAGCGGATTTTTGATCTTGCGACTTGTGTAATATTGTCACTATTTAATTTAGGTTTTTGCGGCAAAATTATATTATGCTAATCAAATTAATCCCAATGCGAATTTCTCTCAAAATTGACTTAGCTTATGGAAGTTAATTTGGTTGACCTAGACTTAGTAGAAATGTTCAAATGTAAACAATATAATCCCATTCTTTAGATGAGCAAAAGTCTTGGAGACTTTAGGTCAGACCTTAATTGAGCCAAAGTAAGGAAACATGACTCAAAGTCGCCGTGGTTTTGTTGCCTTATTTGGCACAAGAAAAAACTAATGTGTGCGCTATGGTTAGCGGCATGCTACGTAGTTTTGGTTGGCGAATTTTGGAGTTATAAAATTATTAAGCCCTCAATAGATCTGTATATGATCTTGACTATTGAGCTGCGCGGATTGACTTTGTAATTTGACTTTTAATAATGTTGCATCATTGGATGAAGTAACATTCAAGAGTCACGTCATCCAAGAAATGCGAGCTTAAATAAATTAGTCATTAAGTGTAAGACGAGTAGCCAGTATGAGCAGTGTTTTGCTCTCTACCCAATTACTGGGAGTGGATGGAGCAAAATTTCATGCACTATAATAGTGTGCGTTGAAATATCACGCTACGTGAAAAGATTAGCGCTTAGAAGCTGCAAAATCTATTAACACTAAGTGAAAAGATTAGCGCTTAGTGGCAGCAAAATCTATTAGCATTGCCAACTTGTCTAAGTCTGGACACTTACTATTTCCACAATTGAGTGTGAGACATGATGAGGTGCTTCTTTGTATTATTCCTTTACTAGGCTAACGTTTTGTTTTGAATAACGTTTACCACTAAGCGCAAACGTTGCAGCATAGTAATGAAAAGGTCAAGGCCGACAAGGTTGTTATGACTCTAAGAATTTGACGCATGGCTCGTGAGAGCATTGTGTTGAATTAGACTCTTTAGCCTAATTCGCGCTTAAGTTACTTCAGGAGCTGTCATAGTTGATAGCTTATTCTCTCCTTCTTGTGGATAGTAGAATTAATTGCAAGTAACTATGAAGCGAGAAATAGATATGGCAAGAGGAGTATCGTCATCTTTCAACTAGATGCATTAAAGTGTATGGAGAATAAAATTGACTTGAAGGTGCAGGGGATTAGCACTTACTAGTTAAATTTGCGACTTAGGCGCACTTGATATCTCCATGACATCCTTTTATGATCTAGTGAATATGAATTAGTCCTGAGTCATTACCTAGTTGGGCCTAAACCTTTTAAACTTATCTTTGAGAACTCACACATTAAGATGATTGGAATTAGTTTATGACATTGGTCATGAACCGGTGGCTTATTATACTTAATCACATTAATGAGATGATGACACGATGGTTTGAGTAGGCCTTCTCGGGCCCACTCGCTTGTGACATCCTACTCTCATATAAATGTGTAACTTTGTTCGCAATGGGTGCGCACAAGTAAGTAGGAAAGTCGTAGAAGGTCATTTGTATTGGCGCATTTAGTCCACTATGTTTTTTTTGTGACTAGATATGTGTAAGGGTATGATAGCTAAGCCTCAATCTCGACACATTTATAGATTACGATACGCATCTGAGTCAAGACTATTTGATCTCCCATAAGTCAGAAGTTTTGAGATGATTTTTGACATTGCACATATGAGGTCGAGATCAATTAGATAAGAGCATTTGTGCTTTTAGTTTTGACCAAGGTGGCGAGTATCTATTTGAGTTATTTTAGAAAACTCTGTGAAGAGAAATGGATGCTTAGAAAATTGATTATTCCTAGTACTCAACAACACAATGGTGTAGTAGAGATAAGGAATTAAATATTGTTAATGTTAGGTGGATAATGGCGCAAATGTTTCCCAATTGGGAATTGCACTAGTTTATTGCCTATATCCCTAACTCAGTGCCCTCCATATCAGTTTTTACACTCCATTTTGAGTAATGGGTTAGCAGAGAGCCATCTATGGGCGATCTGTAACCGTTAAGCAGCTTATCTTTATTTCACTTCTCATAAGATTGCGAAGTTAAGACCTAGGGTTCTATAGCGCATTATTGTATGTTGTCTTGTAAACACATAGGGTTGTGTGGCGCATTATTGTATGCGGTCATGTAAACCCTCCGGGTCGTGTGCATATAGGTAAGCAGCTTTGTGGTAGTGTAACTAAGTCACATAAAGTTTTCTTAGTAAAGGTGACGTGTATAGAGTTTTGGAACTCTATAAGATAGAGAGTTCTAAGCATAGCGCTTTTATGTAGCCTAGTTGAGAATGGAAAGAAATTTCCAATATCCTAGGGACAGTGGGAGCGATGTGCCTACTAATGGATTACTCCATTAGAGTAGAATACTCTACATTCTTAGTTGCGTGGTAGCAAATGTGAAAATTTTCCATGTCATCACTGGGTGATTGAGAAGGAAACATTCATGAGTGCTCCGCAAGATGATAAAGAGCCTAGGATAATGCCAAAGGCTCTAGTCCCCTGTTTTTTAGAAAGTGGATTAATGTTGCGCAGTTTAAGACAAAAGTCTTTGAGGATTAACCATTTCAATAATTTGGTTGACTTTCCATTATGACGCGAAACTGTTCTAAAGTTATGCGTAATTTGGATAGTCATTGTTGAGGCATAAGGCTTACTAGATACCGAAAAGTCGCACCATTGAGGAAGGTGTAGACCATGAGAAGACTTCCTCCTGGGGAGTGAGGTTATTTTGACTTAGGCTATGATTGACGTAAGTTTGGGACATTGATTTGTGGACATTGTGACCCATCTTTCTTGTTGGAGAATTGGATAAGTAGATCCGTAGGGATTTACCTCCTGCTTTTATGGTGAAAAGTTAGGAGCGCAAAAAGGTTGCTAGTTCCAATAAATCTTTTACAGCCTAAAACAGTTATCCAAATAGTGGTTCTTACATTTCGTCAAGCCATGATAGGCCAACGATGATCGATGAAGACCACTGAGGCATGATCAATGGTCCAAAAGAAGTTTTTCCTTACTTAGTCATTATGAGCCAGGAATTTATAAGGTTGTCGCCATCTAGGGTGGGCAGTCCTCTATTTTAGATATGATGGACATGGGTGATGTAATTTATATGCTCGGATGTACGATCCTTAGGGATTGTTTTGGGAGAATTCCTATTTTGTCCTTCGATGACTTACATGAGGAATATCCTAGAATGATTCTAGATGCAAAATTGCAAACCCATTGACTTATCTATCGGTAAAAGCCAGAGCCTTAGCTATTGAGTGTATCCTCGGATTGTCTTTGCGAGAAACAGACGACCTATATTCCTTGATCTTTTCTTTGTCGTGGGAGCCTAAAGTACGCTATGTGGGCGTATTCGGCATGATAAGTGTTATCTTTGGTAAATGGTCAACTGAGTTGTTTAGACATTGACCTTGCTCATTAGATTGTGGATAAAATAATTTGCTAGTAGTATATTAATTTGCTCCTTGTAAGTTTCAATGCGCTAGTTGGGCGCATCTGCGCTAGTTGGGCGCATCAAGAATGAACGCAAATTGGTCACCAAAACATCTTTAGAGAGGTAATTGCGCAATAGGTAGTGATCTTGAACCACTTCATGTGAGGCGCAAATGGTGGATTTCGTTGTATATGCTTATCGCAAGAGGTGCTGATAAGGCTTATGCTTGGAATCTATAATTGCGTAGACTGTGGTCATTTTTTTGAAAAATCGATCACTTATTTGTTATGAGATGATGGGATGATGACACTATTATGATTTGTGTCATAATGATTAGCAGATGATGATGTTAGCAGGCAAGATTGGCTCACTCACACGAGCAATCGCCCTTGGCACTTGGGAGCGAGCAAGGATGAGACTAGTGGTTTATTTTTGTTTGGAACCAAGAGAGACTGAAATTATCCACTACCCATGTCGCCTTGGTTACAACCAAGATGAGGTCGTGTTAAGGACCAAACATGGATGTTAGTACCCACTTTCCATGTTGTGCCTGTTATGATTAGCCAGATGCGAGATCTCATTTGGCGCCTAGAAGGCGAGCAAATAGAGAATTCGGGTTAGGCGCTAGAAAGTGACTAGACTAATATCTGTACGGTGTATCGAGTATGACGTCACTCTTTTGGAAGAGTTACTCCACCGTAGCATGTATTTATACTATATGTGCTTGGCGACCAAGTAATGAGGTGAGAGAATGGATCCCTGTTTCCTCACCGTATGAGTCTTACGTGTCATTATTGATATGACTTTTATTTTTGTACCCTTTTGTGACTTTTGACTATGTCATAAGGTAAGGGGTTGATGTTCTGCTACTTTGGTATGTTGCCTACGGTCATGTATGATTCGGCCTTAAGGGACATCACTAGGAAAGCGGTCAATCCTAAACTAAATGGCATGAGGGCAAAGGGAAGATCATCTACTATTACACCACTGATGTATATTCACTGCCGGAAACTCACATCGCTCTGTATGAGAAGCGGATTGAGTGTGAATATATTGCAAGAATTGAGAGGGTCAAACATGCTCTTTTTGAGGGATTAGAGATGTTTTTTGGACCGGTGTAATTAGATGGGTTTGGGATATATGAGACACTATTTTTGTTCCTTTTGGGTTGATGTCTCTATGCTGGCTCATTTTGAGTTTCTAGTATAGAGCTCCCACATGCAGGTGTTCTCAGCAGTCGCACGGTGCATTGGCTAGTATGAGATTGTTCATTTTTTGGGAGATTGAGATAGAGATGTGGCAGTGTCATGCCAACTCATGTGCGAGTGGGAGATGTTAGAAATTGGGCGCCCATGTGGCATGGCCCTTTGAGCTTTTTGAGCCTGAACCTCTTGAACCTTATCTATGTAAGTTTGAATTTTAAATTCAAACTTATTTGGATAACCATTCAAGATATCTATATCTATCATATCAATAGATATGGATAGATAAATAGATATTGGTTATATATCAGATTATATGGTTAATCTAATATATTAAAATCAGATACGTATATCAGATACGTTATGGGGTTTTTACCCATAACCTTTTTTTTCCCAGACTCTCCTCTCTCTCTGACTCTCTCCCAAAAACAACGATCAAAGCCATTTGCACTGTGGTTTGTGTGGGTGATATTCACTATTGTAATATCACCCCATTGCTGGGTTGATTGACCAGATTCAAGAAGCACGTGATTTACCCATGAGGTTCTTCGCTAAAAAGTATAATCTAAACATTTTATCCGCTGCGTTTTTAATGCTCTTTGATTTACATCAACAAATCTTAAATAAACTTATGAGTTCCTTAAACATTCTTGAATTTCTTAAGTTATAAGTACAATACTTCAATTTCATAAGATTAAAGAGAGGAGTTCTTACCTAGAGTGAACAATTTGAGTTGTCTTGAATGTCTTTCCCTAACCCTCTCTTCAATTTCTTCTTCATTTTCTAATCTTAGTAGTTGAACTCTCAAATGCCTACTCTTCCCTTCTCTCTCTATGCGCACGTATGTATGTGTGTGTGTGTGCGTGCACGCAAAGGACTCAACCGAACTCACGATTTTCCCTTATACCAATTAAAATGAGTAGGATTTTAATTAATTCAACTAAAGCTAATAAATCATTTCTAATTAAATTAAATTAATCCTTATCACAATATAATCTTAATTCCATCAAATTTTATTTTATTAGTATGAATTAGGCTCTAATTCCTATCCAATTTCATAATTCTAACTTGTTAAAATTAATGCATCAGACAGGTTTAAGTTTCACCCTAACCTATCTGTCCACAATAATACAATTCAAATAATCACATGGCAATTCAATAACACTTCATAACACATAATCACATAACTAGCAATAAGCATATAATCAACATAATTAATTTGCTTAATTAAGGAGATGGTCGTCACACTTATACTCATCTTATATACTGTCATGCACAGCTTGACAATTGGTAATGGCTTAACTTTTTAGTTATGAGTTTTGACTCTCTTCCTCATTCTTTGTTTTATGATTTTAAAATTTTTTATGTTTTGTTGAATGTCATTTATCAAGTAATGATGTTGAAGAAAAGAGGGATTGCCTAATAAAATCCAAGTCTAAAGGCAGTTGGGCATTAGTTGCTAAGAAAATTAGGATCCAAACTAATAGTTCATTTAGACATAGCATTCCCCGTAATAGAAGATATTTAGACTAAGAAAGTGTTCAAATTAATTAGTTAAATTAAAAATTTGATAGATTTTCTCAATCCCTCCTCATAATCCTGAAACAATCCAAACATTGGAATGGGATACACAATTCAAAGGGATTTATAAAATGCTAATCTCATTTAATCCAGTCTATCCAATCAAACATAATCTAAAAGTTTTTATATTAGATTATAAAACAATTTGTATTGTATTGCTAAGGTTTTAGTACTGAACTATAGTATTAGTAGAGATAAGAACATGCATCACTTCTTTCATGTTGAAGTGAGTACTAACAAACATCAAATGGGATAGGTAATGTGATAAGTAAAACTGGAACCTCTTGTTGGTTTTCTTTTGTTAGTAAATATGACCAGCAATGGATTTTTCTCTCCTATTCACATAGTTGTATCTTAATCTTCTTAGCTTATTGTTGGCTTTTTTGGCTTTTGAAGGTTATTTTTGTAATTGTGAGCGTGCCAGCAAGGATCAATCAGTCCTTACAGAATATTAATTGCCAACCAATTATCAAACGATTGTGTTTTAGTTCTTTCAGCCTCAATGAAGAAGACTTTTACTGGTGGCTTTGTTTAGGAGAATTAAGCAAACAATGATTAAATGAAGAACAATTGTAGCATTTCATTAAGCAAAATGAAAGACTTACAAAGATCCAAATCAGCCTCATAGAGGTTTACAGTAACAAGCTACTTGAAAACTACTCCTATGAACGAAATGCAGTGCAGGAATTTGAAGTACAGAAATGTAAAGAACAAGAAATATAAAAACTGGAAGGAAAGATAAAGTAGATAAAACTGATTTTTTGGATCTGAGTCTGGGCGCTTTTTCTGAGGCCTTCTTTGCTATTTCTACTTCTTAATGACAACCGTCGAAATGGACTTCTAACCGTCGAACCATCTCTCCATGATCACTGATCATGCTTCCTTGCAGTTAGCTCCACTATGCCATATGCAGTTAGGCTTCCCTCCTGATTTTTGAATTTAAATATGTGAGTAACCGCTAAGGCCACATCATCTTGCATCTCTTTGCTGATTCAGTGTTACGCAGATCTATAATAAACCAATGTTGACTGCCGCGTGTGTGATTATGATTGAAGATTTGAAATGTCTTCCCGTACTACCCTCATCCTGCCACGTGCCGAACTGTGATTGGCTTATACAAAATATGTAGCCAACATTACCCCCGTACTAATATACCCAATACTTGGTGATATTAGTGGAGCAAGGTATTTTACCCATATCCTAGAACGTGCATGGGCTTTTGCATTTCTCAGAAATGCAACTGTCATTCATCATTTGCATTAAATTCTCTTCTAACCCTTGAACACTCCCACTATCTCAATATTCGAAAAGACTGATACATCTTTTATGGCCAAGCCAATCTTTTCTTACATTGATCAAGCATACGAAAAGTTATTTGATGACGATGGTCGTCCTCGAAAGAACCTTCATGCATTGATTAGCCATCTTTATCCACCTCAATTTATACAAGTTATGGAAGCTTTCGCAAATCACCGACCTTCGAACCAAGAATCTGCTGCTTACGATTCTTTAGAACACAAATTTGCAATCATGGATATCGGAAGCTCTTCTTCTGGAACAAAACTATCTGCGTGGGACGAAGCTATTGCTGCTTCTTCTTCTTCTACGGCTTCTGGCTGGGGAACTTGGTCTACCACTGCTCAACCTCAGACAAGGGAACACATTCATCATCGTTTCCTTGAATTCGATGACCCTCTTGACATTCCTCCTTCCAAATGCAGTTCAGTAGTATAACCATATGTTCCTATTAATCGTAGACGCAGTCTTGAAGACAATCTACTTACATCATGGTATACTTCTACCTTGCCATCTCGGATGGTTCGAAGTGTCGCACATCCCGTTGAAACTCTAAGGATCAGTCTTGCGCTTTTAGCCAAAAAGGCAAAACTTTACCCCTCTGATTGGCTAGAATGTGTGACCAGGCCTGAATTTCTGGACTCACCCAGGGAACCTCCGACTACTCTTCCTCTACCTTCTAACCCAAATTGGATTAATGAGTTGAAGCTCACTCTCTCTGAGGGCCGATCCATTCCCCCTTACAGGGTCCCGGTTCCTCTAACTCCTTATCAGCAATTCAGGGCTCAGATATTGCTTGCTGCATTTTCTCATTTATCCTTCGAAGTCCTTCGAAATGATATTCCCCACCAAAACTTTACATGGGCTTGTGACATTATGTCTCGAAGCCATCTCCTTAACCCTGTGGCCCAAATGGAGCTCTATACCTTTTTAGACCAACTTCTTCTCCTGCTTAACTGGCACTTCCATGCTTCCATTACCAGTGAAGTTCTGGATGAAGCCATTTCTGCTCGAATCTAGGTTCAGTATGTGGTAGAGAACCTTCTTGATGATTATGAAGCCTTCAAGAGTCAGGATTCTGAGTATGGAGAGGATGCTGTTATGAACGAAGTGCATGAAGAGGAGGAAATGGACGCCACAGATAAAGCCTTAAAACAAATAGAATTCGAAGTGAAAGCCCAACAACTCACTTCTCAATTAAAGGCTTACCAATTAGACAAGCCAAACTTTGACAAGATAGTAGATAGAGTAGGAAAAGAATTTTCATTTATTGAATTTTGCTGGACTAAATTTCATGACCTTGTAACTCTGTCCATTCCGTATTTCTACGAAATCGAGAATGTAATCAAATGAACTCTAGTATCAACAGCATTTATCAATAAAACTGAGCTTTCCGAATTTCATTTGTTAAATTTTGATGTAGCACTCAAATTATAAACTGTATGGTTGATGTGCTTTAACTCCATCTCGACTCAAACTCTTCTAAAGTGTGAAGTCCTTTCTTTTGAGAAAGCAATTTTTGCCTTTCATACCGACCCTAGGGCTAACATAATTCTTCACCCATCAGCTTCGAATTAACCAACCTTATCCTTCGAAACTTGATTTGATCATATTCAATTTCCCAACATATGGTTAATACAATCAAATAATTTCGAATCAACTAATTTTCTTTCAAACAAACAGACTAAATATGGAATCCTCTCTTACACTGTTTTATTAAAAAAAAATGATTTCTTATGTATACTATCGAACCAATTGTTGGTTTGACACTTAGAACAACAATTCTAACCGAAAAGTGTTTCAAGTTTTGCTTCGAAGGATTTTACTCTCAATTAGAAACCTACAAACAGGTCCTTAATCCTTTTGAAGTAAAATACCTAAGCACTTTTTCACCGTGAGGCGTGGAATGTGCTTCGAAGTCGGCTTCCTACATTCGAAGCCATTTGTCATTTCATTTTGGCGCCAAAATTTGTCTTCGAAGCCAAATATCTTATTTCGAAGCTGACATCAGTATTTGAGATATGTTTCCCTCTATAGTTATCACTATAGAAAGAAACTTTTCGCATCCGTAACTTTAATACTTCTTTGTGAATTCCTTCCGTGCAACACGACTGGGCATATTTTTTCAGACACAAAAGTTTTAAAACCCTTTTATTTCGTGCTTTGAATTCACCTAAACCCTTCACCTCTACTGACCTTCCTTTTCCTCTACTCTCTTTCCCGTCTTTGTCTTCTGAGAAAACTCTCTATCAATGGCTTCTACTTCTTTGAAAATACCGGTCGTGGAGCGTGCGAGTCCGTCTGTGACCTTGAAAAGGATTATTAACGCAGAGTGTGAGAAGTACAAGGCTGGTGAGAAAAGCGCCATTGACGGACACATCTTCATTCCTCGTTATCATGAGCAGCAAGAGTATGTGCTTGGGCCCATCTTCAGGGAGATTCCTACTGAGCTTCCAGCTCTATATCCACGTCTAGAGGACTATTGTCTCATTTACGAAGGTGGTCTTGACTAGGGAAGCTGGAGGATGAACTGTCCCCATCGCTGCTGGCCCACGGTGAGACCAGAGTGGCAAGAGTGGTATGGTCGGGTCGTCCCTGATAGGACCCTGGATCTTCAAGAGCTCTGCATTTTCGACGCTCTCCAATTATCCAGGTTCACCATTTCGGAGGACCCTTTCTTAATATCTGCTGCCCTTTGCTTTTGGAATTCTGCTTTTAATTTCTTTCAATTCAGATGTGGGATGATGGTCCCTACTGTTTTTGATATCTGCCATCTATTAGGATTGTCCCGTACTGGAACCCCTATTGGTCTAGATTATCCTGACCTCAAAACCTTTTTTTCCCTCCCCTCTATTAACTCATCCTATAGTGACTTTGTCAAGGCTGAGAATAAAAGAGAGGGCCCTGTGACTGATAGGGAGTTCTTTTCTTTCATATTATATTGGTTTTGCAAGTTCCTTTTCTGCACCTCTTTTTAGAGGATCATGCCTAAATTCGCCCCTCTTGCCAAAGCCCTTGTCTTACAAAGAAAGGTGGTCTTAGCTTCATATGTCTTAGGTTATGTATATAGAGCTTGTTCCCTTTTTTGTGAGAAACCCTTGGATGCCAATCAAGGAGGTCCATTTTGGATACTTCAGCTTTGGTTTTTTGCATATTTTACTGAGCTACAATCTAAATGCCAAAAGTTTTTAAAGCCAAACCCTACTACTCATGGCATGAGGTTAGCCAATGTTTCACTCTACCCTTCCACCTTCGCTTTTTACTTTCCTTTCTTCCACCAACTCCCAGCTTCCCTTTCTCCCCACAGCTTCCGTCCCTTCGAACCTACCAACATTGGCCCATCTTGGTTGAAGACCTTTCTGAGTGATAGGTTCTGCTCTTCACCCCAACACAAGAACATATGGGCCTCTATTCTGATCCCTAGAGAGTTATTCATTGGGACTATGAACCCTAGAGCTTACAAATGCATTGCTGAGCCCTATTGTCCTGCTCAATTTGCTAGGCAATTTGGCCTCTCACTAGGGGTCCTAATGCCTCTCTGTAGCCAGACCAATTTAAGTCTTACCAGCAAGGACTTAAAGGTTCGAAGATCCAGATTAGAACAAGCAACTTCTAAATTCATCCAGGACTTTATTGACTTTGAGTACTTCCCTTTCATTCCCCAAAGTAACATATTGAAAAGGTGCCAAAACTGGTGGGTGACCAATATAGAGGTAGACTTGGCCATTCCTTCCCAAGATCTGTTAATGGTACTGGACGTACCTCAACCCAAATCGAAAGGGGCTAGAATTGTTATTTCTTCCACTACTCCTACTACTACAGTTCTTGCACCTGTCATTACAAAGCATATTCCTGCTACCTCGAAGAAAGGTATGTACCCTTGTTTCTTTTCTCTTCTTCTTTTTTATAATGCTTTTAGCCTTACTTTTAGTTCTTCTTTTGGTGTAGGTGGTGCGGGCGCCTCACAGAAAGGTTCTCCCCAAAAGGTCCAAGCTTTAAACGTTCTCAGGAACAAATAGCAACAACAAAAGAAAAGAAAGCTTTTACTTGATCCTGAAGAGGAGGCACCTGGGGTTCACGCAGCAGAAGAAGAAGAAGAAGCAGAAAAAGAAGAGATAGAACAAGAGCAAGAGACGCCCTTGAAAAGAAGGAAGAAGATGACTGTCATTCTTGCTAATTTCACTGGAGATCCCATCTACGAAGCATCTGCTAAAGCAGTGCAAGTAGAGCATTCCAAAAAACTTATTGTATTTCAAAGGGCTGAAAAGAGAAAACAACAGCAAATGCTCATGGATGAAGCTGCCGCCGCTGATGCACACCAAAAAGAAGTTGCAAGAAAACAACAAGCTGCTGGACACTATGCTCTTCGCAGCTCTCCAATCATAGCCACTACTTCTGAAACCTGTCAATCCCTTCATACTTCTATTCATCTTTCTCAAATTCTCAATATTAAGGCTTGACATTGTTTTGTATTTCTTCTTTTGCAGCAACAACTAATCTGCCTCCTTCAACAAAGACTCCTTCAATCTCAGTTGAAGTTGAAAGACCTCAAGTTGTAAAGCCAATTCAAGCAATACTTCCACATCTTAGTCCCATATTTTCCATACCCTTTTTGAGGCTAAGTGTCCCTGCATCTCTTTCTTTTGGCTTAACTTCATACTTCCCTCATTTATCTTTCAATTCTACTCAATTTGATTTCCCTTCAAGCCTTACTGCTCCTTCCCTTCCTAAGGAAATTCCAGCTATTACATCATCCCCAGCAATAGCTGATTTCCATAGAGAAAACACTGGTAGCCCTCCAATTCTTCGTTCGTTATCTCTGCCTAGCACCAGTCCCTCTTCTCTTGAGCTACTGGTAGCCAAAACTATAGAGACTGCAAAGGATACTCCATCTTCTCCTTCTATTCCTATGCAGTCATTTCTTCCTTCTACCAGAGCTCTTTCTGCCCCTTCCATGTCCATAGATGAGGTGGACATCTTCGAAGATAGGCTAGCTAGTCTCTTTGACATACCTTCCACCTCTCCAATAGCTAGCAATGAGACCGAGCCATTAGTTCTAGCTGATTCTCTGCTAGAGATTTTTGAGAGCTCTTCCTCCAGTAGTAAGACTTCCTTGCCTTCAATAGACCTAGACAGCTGTCTGGAGCTGCTAACATCCTTCGAGAATCCTTTTTGAAGCCCTACAGAGGCCTATAATAAAAAATGGCTTCCTCCAGTGTTGCAAGATTGTTGAGCAATCCGGCATGACTGTCTCAAGTCATTTATCTCAAGCGGCAGCCACCATTAATTTTTACATCAACATCTGTCATGCTGCCAAGGCTACCGAGGAGAAATTGCTGAGAGATCAGAGCTTTGTTTCCAAAGTATATACTGAGGTGTCAGAACTGAAGGAACAACATTCCTCTGTCTCTCAATTTTGAGCTCAACTATTGGAGAAGAAAGCTCAACTTGAGAAAGAGTTATCAGCAGTCAACCAAGCTTTAGATCGAACTGCCACCAAGTTGCAAATTACCAATCAAGAGCTGGCTGATCGAAAGCAGGAGATGACCACAGCCATTCAGTTGTTCCCATGTCTCAAGAATATAGCATCTATTGTAAAAGAACAACTGAAACACTGTACTGACTTTTGGGCCAACCTATGGCTACATGTACTTAACTCTTTATGAAATAAAGTTCTTATTTATCATTTGAGTGTTTTTCAGTTAACACTTATTTTATTCCTTGTGTTTCCCATATGGTTGGAAAATAATGCTTCAAATATCTGCCATTAATCTTTTTGGGATGTACATATCCATTCAAATTTTTCAAATGATATGCTCCCAAAGGCAAGACCCTATGAACTTGATAGGGTCCTTCCCAATTAGGTGACCATTTGCCAAACTTGTGGCTTTTAATCCCAATTGGGAGTATTGTCTTCCATACCAAATCACCTTCATCAAAGTTAATGTGCTTGACCTTCTTATTGTAGTTTTTGGCTGCTTTCTTCTTTTGGAAAAGAATGCTATTTAATGCCAGAATTCTAGCTTCATCTATACTTTCTAGTTCTAAACACATACTTTGATGGTATTGCTCAAGATCTAACTGATCCTGGCATTTCACTCTCAAGGACTTAACATTAATTTCCGCAGGTAACACCGTATCATGCCCATATACTAAGGCATAAGGAGTGATTCCGGTACTCGACCTTGGAGAAGTCCTATAAGCCCACAATACATCCAGCAGCAAGTTATGCTAATCCCTAGGATTATCTTCCACAACTTTCTGTATTCCTTTCTTCAAAGACTTATTGGATGATTCAGCTTGGCCATTGGCTTGTGCATAATAGGAGGTAGAATTAACAAGGCTAATTCCAAACTCTACCACAAAAGACTTTACCATTTTCCCATAAAATATAGTCCCATTATCAACAGTTATAGTCTATGGAATGCCAAATCTGTGGATCAGATCTTTAATGAATCCAACAACTTCGATTTGGTCTACAGCCTTATATGGCTTAGCTTCAACCCACTTAGTGAAATAATCTGTGGCCACTAAGATGAAACAATGATGCTTCGAAGAGGGTGGGTGTATTTTCCCAATCATATCCATGGCCCATCCTCTAAATGGCCAAGGCTTCACAACTGCATGCAGGTCAGTTATGGGCACGTGCCTTATTGTGCCATACTTTTGGCATGCCTGGCAACCTCTAGCATATTCTATGCAGTCTTTAAGGATAGTTGGCCAATAGTAGGAATGTCCTCGAAGCAGTCATCTCCTCTTCACACCAGGCTGATAAGCACCACAGATGCCTTCATGAAACTCAGCCATAGCTGTCAATGCTTCATTTGGACATTCCAATTACAAACCATTTGTCCCCCTTTTGTAGAGAGCATTACCATACATTATGTATTGCATAGATTGCAATTTAATTTTTCTGCTGGCTTTCGAAGATGGGCCAGCCAGATACTGTATTATTGGATGCCTCCAATCTTGTTCTTGTAAGTCATTATGATTGACTTCTAAGACCATATTCATTTTATTCAAATGTAGTATTGCCTTTTAATATATTGTTTGGCTTATGTTCCTTTGAGTGTTGTCTCTTCTCTTGAAACTCGAAGCTTTCTGAGCCACATCATTAGCTTTACTATTCAAGAATCTGGGGACATAAGTTACATTTGCTATCTGAAATTGAAACAGCAAATGCAATGCAACAACATAGTATGGCAACATGCTCACACTTTGACATTTGAAAATCCCTTTCACCTGGTTAACTACCAATTAAGAATCTCCAAATATGTCAACTGCATGAGCTTGTAATCCAATAAGTATTTCCAGTCCCATTATTAAGGCTTCATATTCAGCTTGATTATTGGAACAAGTAATTTCATCTACTCTGAAACCATATGTGGTTTCTACCCCTTGTGGTGATTTAATTACTACACCAATTCCAGTTAGACCATTGGCTTTCGACCCATCGAACCACATTTGCTATGGTTCAACACTAACCATACCAAGCTCCATTATTTCTTAGTTTTCTGTTTGACATGGATGGTCTGCCAAAAAATTAGCTAAAACTTGTCCTTTTACTGCCTTTTGGGGGACATATTTTAAATGAAATTCTGATAAAGCTAGTATCCATTTGCCAATTCTTCCCCTTAACATGGGTCTAGATAACATATATTTAACCAAATCTGTGGTTGCAATTACCAAGACAGTTGTAGGTAAAAGATAGTATCTTAATTTTATTGCAGCAAAATACAATGCAAGGCACAGCTTTTCTACAGCTGAATATTTACATTCACAAGAATTTAGAAACCTACTAAGGTAATAAACAGCTTGCTCCTTGCCTTCTTCATTGTCTTGGGCTAGAAAAACTCCCAGTGAATCTTCTACTGCAGCTATATACAACTTTAAGGGCTTATCACCCTTTGGTGGCATCAGCACTGGAGGGTTGGCTAAATAGGCTTTGATTCCTTCGAAAGCAGTTTGAGGCTCTGCTGTCCACACAAATTCCTCTTCATCTTTCAAAGAAATACTTTAGTTTTCCCTGCAGTATTAGAAATAAATCTTCGAAGAAAATTAACCTGCCTAAGGAATTTTTGTACTTCTTTCTTACTTGATGGAGGTCTGGCTTCGATGATAGCTTTGGCTTTGTTCTGATCAATCTGTATTTCCTTCTTGTGTACTACATAGCCCAAGAAGTTTCCAGCTGATACACCAAAAGCACATTTGAGAGGATTAAGTTTTAACTTGAACTTTCTCATTCTTTCAAAAGCTGCTTCCAAGTGAAACAAATGTTCCTCAATGGATTGGGATTTTACTACAATATCATCAATGTAGCACTCTAAGTATCCTCCAATGAGATCATGAAAGATAGTGTTCATAGCTCTTTGATATGTAGCCCCAACATTCTTCAGACCAAATGGCATTTTAACCCATTTGAAGGTGCCAATGTTCCCAGGACATCTGAATGTTGTCTTATGGATATCCTCTTCTGCAATGCAGATTTGGTTATAACCAGAGTGCCCATTCATCATTGATAAAATTTGATGCCCTGCTGAATTGTCTACCAATAAATCTACTATGGGTATAGGATACTCATCTTTTGGAGTTGCTAGATTCAGATTTCTGAAATCAATGCATACCCTCATTTTACCATTCTTCTTAACTACAAGCACAATATAGGATAGCCATTCAACATACTTGGCTGTCCTAATAAAGCCTACCTTGAGGAGCCTAAGGATTTCTTCCTTGACCTTCTGAATCACTTCAGGACTCATCTATCTTGGTTTTTGCTTGTATGACTTGAAATTAGGCCTCATAGGGAGCCTATGTTCTACCAATGATCTATCCAATCCTAGTAGCTTATTATAAGACCATGCAAAACAATCTTTATATCTCTTCAAGACCACCAACAACTAGTCCATATCAAGAGCATTCAACCAAGCACTTATATAGGTGGGCTGCTGTATAGATCCTTCCCCCAAGTTCACTTCTTCCAAAGGGTCTTGCATCTGAGGACTTACTAATGCTTCTTTTTTTATTTCTTTTACCTTCGAAGCAATCTCCTTGCTTTGTCCTGCCTCCAGTTTCTTTGATTTAACCTCTTTGCCCTCATCTTCATAGACAAAGTCTGTCCACAAGGCTTCTTCTTCCTGTATCTCCTGGACCTTTGTTTTAATGTCCAATGCATAATATTTACCCAAGGCCAAAATCCTGATCTGTTGCTGCTCCTGCTCACAACCAATTATCATGGCTTCTTTTTCTTGCCTTTGCACCTTCTAGACTATTGATTTTATGTCCAATATTGAGAATTTAATTAAAGCCAAAGATCTGGCCTCTTGTGTGTCATCTCTTTGCCTACAACCAGGCATCATTGTCATCTTTGGCGACAAACTCCTCATCAGCACTTTCTTGAACTAAGTGTTTCAGGTGTGCTAATTCCTCATCAGCCGTCACTTCGGCTGATCCATCAGGTTTCTTCAGTACACTGAGCGGTGCCACTCCTTCAGTATACAATTTGGCCTCTGCGAAATCTGCACAAGCTATGAAGGGTTGAGGATCTGCATTGATCTCCTCTGTCTCTCCACTGCCCAAGGCCATCATTATTTTCTGATGTAGAAAGGAAGGCACACACTTGTTGGTATGAATCCAATCCCTACCAAGTAGAGCATTGTATTTAGCATTGTTGTCAATAACGAAGAATGGAGTCATACAATCCCTGGTTCCCACACTCAGGTTGATGGGCAAAATACCTTGAGCCATCTGTTTGTCTCCAGCGAAACAAGCAATGGTTGTACTGGTTGGGATTAATCTGGGGTTCCTCTTTCCTAGTTTCTTCAAAGAAGATTTTGGAAGTAGGTTCACTGCTACCCCATTATCCACTAATACTCAGTTCATCTGTATCCCATCGAAGAAGGCCTTGATATACAAGGGTTTGACATACTGTGTCATGGATGTCGTGGGATACTCAAAAGGGTATGAGAGGTTAATACTCACCTCTTCCTCACTCTCATCTCCAGTTTCCATTGGTATGGCCATTTCAGATTCATCTTGCACCATACTCACTTGTGAGTCTTCACTGGAAACTGGAATTGGGTCAATTTCTTGACCTTCTTGGTTCTTATCCTCAGCTTGGAATTCTTGTGGTATTATATGTACCATATTCACTGATACTGGGGGAAACGAGCCAAATTGGATGACTGGCTGTACCTGTTTCTCTTTGTGGCTAACTTGTTCAATTATTTCAGAAGCATCTTCTATGCTGCATTCTGGCACTTCAGTAATCGTAACTTCCTTCGAATAGTCTGTTTCTGCTGGTTTTTCAACCAAAAATGTCTGTTCAGCCATGAAGGCTTCAAAGGTTTCTTCTTCAACCATCTCCTTCTTTTGGCCTAGGCCAATTTCTTCCTTTGTCTCACTATCACTTTCCATCAAAGCCTTTTCCAGTCCTGCCAAACTGGATCTCTCTTTGGCTTTCAATTCAGAATGAACTTTGGCCAATTGCTCTCTGCTACAACTCCTCTTGTCTTGAAAAGTTGATTTTGGATTATGATCTAACTTTAAACTTTTTTCTCCCTCTGCTTGGCCCTTTGGCTGGACCAATGAAGAGCTTTCTCCACTTTCTTTCTGATCCTTCTGATACTGAGTGTACCTTCGTTGGATCTTCCTCCTTTGGGATCTAGAGATCACTGGGACCATATCTGGTACCTTTGTTTTTGGATGCTTTAGTAACACCCAATTATTTGGAGCTACCAAAGGGGATTTAACCATCCTGCCCTGATCTCCGACAACATTTCTCTTTTGTTTTGCATAACAAACCAATCTGGAACTCCAGGTACCCATGAACTCACTAGCTCAGTTGTCGAGCTGCCTCTTTCTTCCTTCGAAACTAATTTCGAAGCTGGCTATGAAGGCCACTATTTGGCCCTAACTCCCTGCTTTGGGCCTAATTCAGGCTTTCCATGAAGGTGGCCACCTTCCATCTTGCGTGATGCTGATCTAGGGGGCTAATCCCTGGCTTTGTTCCTATAACCCGAGCCCATTTCAAGCCTCCTTTCAGGACGATTGCCCTCTATTCTGTAATAGCTGGGTGGTCTGAATTCATGTAGAGGTCTCTTGCCCTTGGAGTGCATTCACGTGGCTGCTGGCTCAAGTATGAATGGCTGCTGTCTAGTATCAGTTGGATGTGGTCTATTATTATAGGCACTGGTTGGTTTAGGACGCCTCTATACATCCTTGTAATATTGCTTCCCATCAATTGGGAGCCCTTTTAACCACTTGTAGCTCAACCTACACCTGGGACACATTCTTTGCACGACAACCGCCTCTAAAGAATCATCATCCAGTGCCTCTTCATCAGAGTTTTCCTTCTGACCTGCAAAGCCTTGCCCAACAGTTGGTAAACTTCTAGCATCTGTTTTGACAGTAGTTTGGCTGGCAACATGCATTTGCACATTGACCTCTTCCAATTCTTTCAAGGACAAGTTCTGGAAGTCTGGTACAATAACATTGGCTGCCATTTCTCCAATTTCTGAGAATGGATTAGTGTCAATCCCCAAGGTCTTTTCTGCTTTAGCTAGGAATTTTAAACTCCCTTTTCGAATCTGCTCTTAGATCCTGTCTCGAAAAACAATGCAGTTTTTAGTTGAGTGAGACCAAGAATTATGTCATTTACAATACACTTTTCCTTTAAGTTTCTCTGAAAATGGAATTTTGACTCCTTTTGGTAACTTCAAGAAGTTTGCCGCAAGCAAATGATCAAAAATGTCATCTGCCTTTGTTAAATCGATGAGTATTTTCTATGAAGGTCTTTCTTTTTGAACTGCTGGTCTATTGTTGTGTCTTTATGAATTAATGCTTTATAGATCACAGGTTCTTTTCCCACAATCTCTGCCGCATCAATCTCATAATTAGGATCTCTATAATACGTCTTGTATGATGCATTACTTCGATCTTACTCTTCCTCTAGTAATGCTTCATACCTAGACACTTTATAGGTTAGTTCCACCAAGTCTCTAAACTCAGTTAAGTCAAACTTTTTTTGAAGCCTAAACTCTAGACCATTTTGAGCCAACCTCACAAATTCAGGCTCTGGTAAGATGATCCTACATTTGTTTCTTGCTCTTTTGAATCTGGCAATAAACTGAGTAGCCTTCTCATCAGGCCTTTGACTCAATCTTGCCAAGTCTACCATGGACACTTCTGGCTCTGTTTGGAAGAATTGGGCATGAAATGCCTCTTCCATTTGTTGCCAAGTTTGGATAGTGCCAAGTGTAAGGTTAATATACCATACAAAGGCTCCCCCAGTTAGAGAATTTGGGAATAATCTTAACTTCATATAGTCATTATTGGTAAATTCACCGCACTGAGCGGCGAACCTAGCAATATGCTCAACCGTTGACCGATTTCCATTTCCATAGAAAAGGGCAAAGTCTGGTATCCTGAAACCTCTTGGGTATTCATGTACTCTATTTACCCACTCTGGGTACGGTTTTCTGTACACAGGAGTCTGAACCCCCCGAGCCATTGGTCCACACATCTCTCTAACAATATCAGCAATTTGGTCCCTATGGACTATATTTTGTGCCTGTTGAACCACTACTAGAGGAACAAACACAGGATTTGGTGGACAACCTTGTGCCTAGGGTCCTCTTGGTCCATAGGGTGGTATGTTTGGGACTGGTTGTCCCTGTGGTGCTGGCTGCTGTTGAGGGTATGGGTGACCCCTTTGAGCCTGTCCTGCGAAAGGTGCTAGAACATGTGTTGTGTCTCTTCCAATTGCAAGAAACCCCCCCGGGTATAAATTCGAACAAAGGATTAGTGAACCCCCTCGTACCAGGTATGGCTTCGAACATGGGATTTGGAAACATCCTTACGCCATTTTCTTGTGTTGGACCAAATCCACCAATTTGCATGGCTTCACTGTTAAGTAAGGAGGCATTTTGATTTGCCACAGGCCTTGAAAGAGGCTCATACCAAGACTGTCTTTCATGGTTTTGGTTACTAGTTTGACCATTAATATGTCCATTACTCTGCATAGGTTGTTTAGCTCTAGCCAATCTTTGCTGCGGGACATTTGAATTTTCCTCTATATGTCTTGCGTTAGTTGGTTGATGAGTATTCATTCGATCCAAAAAGGATGTTGCCCACCTTTCCATTGTGTTCATTAACTACTGTCCCATGGCATTTACTAGGCCACCCCATAGATTCATTGGCTGAGTAAATGGAATAGTGGATAGTTCAATTCCTTGGCCTCGTCCAATATTATGAACATGTGGTACTTGTTTCGAAGTGCTGGTCTGTTCGACCATAGGTTCTGATAAAATAGGTGCTTCCACAGAATGTGTTATCACATTATCCTCTGGATTAGGCATTTCTACCTCACATTTCACGCCTTCTTCCAAGCGTTCATTTTCTCCTTGTCTCATACGTCTAGCCATTTCAATTAGTCCCACTGAGCGTGCCAAAAATATATGTTGGCTTTTTTGGCTTTCAAAGGTTATTTTTGTAATTATGAGCGTGCCAGCAAAGATCAATCAATCCTTACAGAATATTAATTGCCAACCAATTATCAGACGATTGTGTTTTAGTTCTTTCAACCTCAATGAAGAAGACTTTTACTGGTGGCTTTGTTTAGGAGAATTAAGCAAACAATGATTAAATGAAAAACAATTATAGCATTTCATTAAGCAAAATGAAAAACTTACAAAGATCCAAATCAACCTCGTAGAGGTTTACAGCAACAAGCTACTTGAAAACTACTCCTATGAACGAAATGCAGTGCAGGAATTTGAAGTACAGAAATGTAAAGAACAAGAAATATAAAAACTGGAAAGAAAAATAAAGTAGATAAAACTGGTTTTTTGGATCTGAGTCTGGGGACTTTTTCTAAGGCCTTCTCTGCTATTTATACTTCTTAATGACAACCGTCGAAATGGACTTCTAACCGTCGAACCATCCCTCCATGATCACTGATCATACTTCCTTGCGGTTAGCTCCACTATGCCATATGCAGTTAGGCTTCCCTCCTGATTTTTGAATTTAAATATGTGAGTAACCGTTAAGGCCATGTCATCTTGCATCTCTTTGCTGATTCAGTGTTACGCAGATCTATAATAAACCAATGCTGACTGCCACGTATGTGATTATGATTGAAGATTTGAAATGTCTTCCCGTACTACCCTCATCCTGCCACATGCCGAACTGTGATTGGTGGTTGTGGGTGACGGTGGCGGGTGGTGGTGGTGGGTGGGTGGATGACGGCGGCGGGTAGTGGGTGGTGGCGGCGAGTGGTGGGTGGCGGATGGCGGGTGGTGGTGGCGAGTAGGTAGTGGGTGGGTAGGTGACGGTGGCAGGTGGTGGGTGATAGCGAGTGGGTGGTAGTGGTGGTGGTGGTGGGTGATAGCGAGTGGGTGGTAGTGGTGGTGGCAGGTGGGTGGCGGATGGATGGTGGGTGGTGATGGTGGGTGGGTGGGTGACGGTGACGGTGGCGGGTAGTGGGTGGTAGTGAGTGGGTGGTGGTGGTGGTGGCGGGTGGTGGCGGCAGGTGGATAGTGGATAGTGGGTGGTGGCGGGTGGTGGTGGTGGTGGGTGGGTAGGTGACGGTGGCGGGTAGTAGGTGGTAGCGAGTGGGTGGTGGTGGGTTGTGGTGGCAGGTGGGTGGGCGGGTGGGTGGTGGGTGATGGTGGCGGTGGTGACGGCGGGTGGTGGGTGGTGGTGGTGGGTGGGTGGCTAGTAGTGGCAGGTGGTGGATGGTGGTGGCAGGTGGGTGGTAGGTGGTGGTGGCAAGTAGGTGGCGGGCGGTGAATGGTAGTGGTGGGTGGTGGGTGGTGGCGGGTGGATGGCAGGTGGGTGGTGGTGGTGGTGGTGGTAGTGGTGGCGGCGGCGGCGAGTGGGTGACAGGTGGGTGGTGACTGCTGGATGGCTGGTGGGTCGTGGTGGCGGGTGGTGGTTGCAGGTGGGTAGTGAGTGGTGGTGGCAGGTGGTGGTGGGGGATGGGTGGTGGTGGCGGAAGACGGTGGTGGGTGGTGGCTAGTGTTGGGTGGTAAAAAAAAAAAATTGAAAACTCAAAATGGAAACACATTTTTTGTATTTTCATTTTTTGGCCAAATTTATAAACTGAGACCACTGATTTATAAATAAAAAATTTTACCAAACAAGTTTTTATTTGAGTTTTTAAAATTTTTGTAAATATAAACAGAAAACTGAAAACGTAAGTGTTAGCAAACGGCACCTAAACTTTTAAATTTTTCTGTCTTTTTCTTACAAAATTTTCATCTTAATCAAATGCGTGCAAGAAAATATATTTCTTTTCTTTCACTTTCATTTTCTATTAAATTTTTTTTCTAATCAAACGGAACCTTAGGAATTGAGGTTGATTTATTTATGAAAGTTAACATATTATTGAATTTCTATAAAATGAATTCACAAAATTTAACAAGTAACTTCAAAGAACATCAATGGGTTTTTTTTTTTTTAATTATTAATGTGGGAGAAAAAATTAATTTAATATTCAACCTTAGCGAGGTCATTTAAGCTAGCAAGATCATATGGATATATCTCAATTTGTGCTCCGTGGGCTCAATTGTGGATTCTATTTTGATAATTTAAATTGTTTATATTTTAAGATTTTTTAAAGTATATTATTAATATAAAAAATTAAATTAATCAAACAATCATAACTATATAATCAAATCATATTTGTTTTAAAAAAAATAAATAACAAGTTTGATTTTGAGAATGATTCAAAAAACTTTTTTGTTTTTGTTTTTTCTTTTTTGGGAAAGATTGACCATGCACTACCTAATCGGTTACCCTTGCCTCATCTTCGAAGCCGCATGACTCAGGTCCATAAAAGTATCCGGCCCATAGCTTAATGGCTGCTCGACCCTATCTGGTTTTACATGATTACTTTGACATGATTTCTATATAAATATATAATTTTTTTTTTTTTTGCATATAAATATATAAAATTAGAAGACAAAATATCTCTAAGCCACCATTCGCACTGAGAAAATATCTTGGCCAAAATGGGAAGAAATCGACGGGTTTAATGCAACAAAGACGTCACATGGTTCAGATAGAACTAACTTGCTAGTGTCTAATTCAGGCAATGCCATATAATTTGCATGTGAGATATTTTGTGCATATATGAATTTTTTTAGTAATACTAAATATACGGGAAAGAAATAAACCTTCTCGTATAATCCTGTTGATCAAGTTTGTGCTCCTCCATACGACGTCGCTCTATTACCTGAAAATACTAACGTGAGCTAGCCGGCGGGTGTGTGCCGGAAACCTCTCCGATGCTTAAGTCAGTAAACTAGACAAATAGATAAAAGCTCTGTGTATTCGGGAATCAAAATTGTATTACCTCTCTATAGGTGATATTTGTGGGCTTTTATAGGTTCCGTGTGGCATAATCCAAGTAGGACTCTTACTCCTCCATGTAGAGTCCTCCTAAGATTCATGCTCCTGAAAGATAATGTTTATCTATCAACACCCCCCTTACTGCTTAAACCAAGTGAGATGGTTTTACCATGGCCGGATTACCATACGACCAAAATAACACTGCCATGCTAGCCTAGCTGGAATGACTGATCTAACTGTTAGTTTGGCTCTTCCTCGCCTTTCTCCTACCTCGGCTTCTCATGCCAAGACCGAGCTATCCATAGAAGAGTTAAGCCGAACTAACCCAAAACCAAGTCCTGAAGAGGGCTCTGCATACCTTGGTTGCATATGCCATAACCGGGCTAACTCCGGCGACCGAAACATCTGTAGTACTCTTCTAGACCGGACTAAAAATAAGGCCTTCTGTGACCGGACTAATCATTAAGCCTCCCTCGGACCGGTCTAACTTCCCAGGCTTTGGGAACAGACTAACTCCAAAGGCCCCCTTCACTCTGTCTTTCTTATTTTGGCCCACTGCCCATTGCCCAGCTCGGCCCAATTTAACCATATAAATTACCCTCTCAATTACCCCTTAATTCCATCTGCAAAGCATGATAGGGATTACTTGTCTATCGGCCGAGCTGCCATCCGAGCTAAAACTTTTAAGCCTTTACAGCCGAACTAAAAACTCTTTTAGCCTTTCCAGCCGAGCTAACTTAAGCCGAGCTGTACCTGTCCGGTCAAAACGTCTCTTCAATCATAGCAATTGAATCGCTTCTCCTTTCCATGACACGTGGCATGCTCTGATTGGCTGAAGGCAGCTGTCCCGCCGCCCTCGTACCTTGCGTTTTTTGAACAGTTCCCACCTTTGGTCCCTTTACCAAAACCAAAACCTTTCATCTTTGAATCACTCTCACACAACTCATCTCCTTCCTCTCTCTTGCAAGCCTCCGAAACTCCCATTCTCAGCACTGTGAAGCCTGTGTCCTTTTGTTGCTTCCGTTGCTTCCATTTTCTTGCCTCTTTGATCTTTATCAGGTAAGCATCATAAATCTGTTCTTATTTCCCTTGTTTTCGCATTCGTTTAATCCACAGCTCTAGGTTTGTGTTTTTGTGAAACACTTTCTTTCTATTTGCTTTGCCTTGTACACTTCTGGAAAAACTTAGTAATAGAATTTTTGAATATATATAATATCCTGTAGAACACCGTATTTGATCCAAAATCATGATGCAACCGAACTAGGAAACTGTTTGTGTTAGGTGTAAGTCTAGCCAGTTCCTAACCGAACTAGCACTTTATGTTTATACAAGTAGTTTCAATAAGTCAAAACCATTTTTTGATTTACCTTAGCCGAGATAACAAACCGAACTGAGTCTGCAACTGGCGTACTGGTAAACCATAATACCGACCGAGCTATGTCTTCGGGGCTAAACCAGCATTCTTAGTTTTAGACCGGACTAAGAAAGCTGCCCTAGAAGCTCAACCGGCCTAACAAAACCTCTCGCTCTAACCGAGCTATCGAACACCTTGCTTAAACCGGGATAACAAAGCCCTTTGTACAAACCGAGCTATCGAAGCCTTTGCTTAAACCGAGCTAAGACGTGATATGTTTATTACTCTTTTAGCACGGTCTAACGGCCTGTGCTTAACACCTTTGTTCTCTCTTTTTCCCTTTTGCAGACTTAGGTTGCCCAGGCACTCCTTTGAGCGCTCAACCGAGCTACTCAGCACAAATCTTCGACCGATCTAACACTTGGCTTTAATTTATTTGTAACTTAAAACATAAATGGGGAAGTATAGATTCAAAGTAGAGACACCTGGTGGTTTGGCCGAATTCCGAAGGGAGTATAACATTCCTGACGACGTCCATCTCACCTTAGCCGAACAAGATATCACACCTTGGGGAAACCCTGGTTTTGTTCCCTTCACCCTCCTTTCCATCGTAGAAACCGGTCTAAGATTTCCTGTACAGCCCTTACTCTGTGAATTCCTCAGGCAAACTAGGATATGCCCAATCCAACTTTCCACAAACTCATACCGCATAATAAATGGTATAGCCGAGCTAAACCGCCGTGCTGGTATCAACCTTGGCTTAGCCGAACTATTCCACCAATATTCTATAGGCTCAAAGGAAAACGGATGGGTTTACTATTTAAGAATACGACGCCGGCATGAGAAAATAATAAAGGACACATCGGACAAAGACTTGAATGACGATGATTTTTTCTGGGTATCTGGCAATTTTGAAGACCACCAAGCCCAGATCCCAGGCCGCAGTATAAATTGGAATAAAGGAACCCCTGGTATAATTACTTCGGTTTCTTTGCATGCTTCTGCTTTATTTCGGTTTCCTATTCCTGGACCATACTAACAGTTGTCTTCTCTATGCAGATTCAGCCCATCTTCAATCACTTTACAGTTACCGCAATCTGAACACTCTCCGCGCCGCACTACGTTATCCAGAAAGAAATTGGGCCAAGTTGCTGAATTTCGAACCGACGTACAAATATAGTAGCCGACGCAAAGCTAGAGTAACAGATTTCTTGCTGGAAGACGCCCCTAAACCGAACCCCACCTTGCCCCAGATCAATCTAGTCCCTTTGACTGCCGAACAAGAAATGGCAAAAAAGAACAGAGTAAGGGCCCTTTTAACCGAGACCAACCGAGCCGAGGTACCACCACCAAA
Organism: Camellia granthamiana; assembly: GCA_036172215.1. Taxonomy (NCBI): domain Eukaryota; kingdom Viridiplantae; phylum Streptophyta; class Magnoliopsida; order Ericales; family Theaceae; genus Camellia; species Camellia granthamiana. Next base: position 110,730,715 of record CM069911.1, read on the forward strand.
CCAAACCCAGGAAACCGTGGTGGCTCTTCCATCTTAACAACCCTCTTCATCACGCCCGAGCAAGCGCGCCCGGACTACCCCAACCGAGCAGCGCCTTGTCGATGAAGATGAAACAATTCTTCCACCAAGCCCTCAGTCAGAGCGTTCTGACCGGGCTAGCTCCTCCAAATGGGCTCCAAAAATGACTTTTCAAAATCGAGATATTCAGGACACTGACTCAGTTGTCGTTGAAAAAGATCACATGATGGCATTCAATCTTACCAAGAGTGTCTGCCTTCCAGCAGACATAGAACATCACAAGAATTTAACCGAGCTAAAGGCCATCCGTTCGGCCACAAAATCCATGGTGCTTGTAAGTAATTTCTCCTGTTTAATCTTTCTAATTTGCACAACTCGTATTTCGGTTTGTTCATAAGTCTTTCCATTCTTTTGCAGGCCATGCAGAAGAGTCACATTGCTCATAAGCGTGTGCTTGAACTGCGCAAGACTACAAGGCAAGCTTTGGCCAAAGTTAAAGAAAAAACCACCGAGTTGAAACGCACTCACCAGAAGATGGCCGAGCTAGAGGCCGAGGTAGCCCGTCTAATCGGACTAGTTACCTCGGCTAATGCTGATAAACAGAGAGCCCTGACTGTGATGAAAGACAAATACTTGCGTGAGCTTGCCAAACTTGAAGGCAAGAAAAACGCCGAGATAGAGCAACTGAAGAAGAATGCTGACGACGCCGAGCTGCGGGGTTTCAAAGAGGGCGAAGCTCTTTACATCAAGCAGTGCGAAGCGGCAAAGGACCTATTCTTCAAGTGCGGCTGGAGGGGAGCCGTGGTGGAGCTCGGTCATAGGCCTGAAACCGAGGTATTTAATCCTCCACAATACTTTATACCAAGCTCACTAGCGGAGTATGCTGCCGACCTTCAGAAGCAGTTTCTTGAAGAAGGCAATGATGAAGACTCTGCTTCTGAAGGCAACTCCCAGCCCGGTCGCCGGTCTATTTCGCCGATTCTAGTGATCTCCAATCCCCCAGCACCTGATGCAACTATTGTCGTGCCTCCAGCTGGGCCGAACCAAGGGGAGCTTGTTTCAACCGAGCCCAACCAAGTTCTGGCTACGACCGAACTTCCTGCTGAGACCGGACTCAGAATCGAGTTGGATGCTAAACTGGATGATCTCTTCAACTAAATTTGTATTTTCTTTTCTTTTGGTCTTGTAACCGGGCTGAAGCCCCTCCTTTGTATTTGCTTGAAACTTGATCAATGAAAATCTTCTTTTGTGTTCAACACTTATTCCGGTTTGCTGCTCTACTTGTACTTTCTTACTGTAGTTTGAATGAAGTGGTATATTCTCTTGCTGAGATAATTCATCCCGGTCTTAGTCTTGTAATCAGACTGGTCATACCAGCCCACCACTCTTTAGCCGATATCCCTACTTCGGCTGAAGAGTACTAAGAGTTGTTTTAATCCAGCTAACCACTCTTCAGACTTTCCCTTACTTCAGCTGAAGAGTAATAAGAGTTGGTTTAATCCAACCAACCACTCTTCAGCCTAAACCCTTACTTCGGCTGAAGAGAAATAAGAGTTGGTTTAATCCAGCCAACTACTCTTCAGACTATTCCCTTACTTCAGCTGAAGAGTAATAAGAGTTGGTTTAATCCAGCCAACCACTCTTCAGCCTAAACCTTTACTTCGGCTGAAGAGTAATAAGAGTTAGTTTAATCCAGCCAACCACTCTTCAGCCTAAACCCTTACTTCAGCTGAAGAGTAATAAGAGTTGGTTTAATCCAGCCAACTACTTGTCAGCCCATACCCTTACTTGGGCTGAGGAGTACTTAAGAGTTGGTTTAATCCAGTCAACTTCTAAATTGGTTGTTCCAGCCAACCTAGAAAAATGTTTGGTTATTCCGACCAAACGTCCTGCAGCCTGGATCCTTATCCTGGGCTTAGGAAGGGTGTTGGTTTAATCCAGCCAACCTCTAAGTCGGTTTTTCCAGCCAACCTAGAATAAAATGTTTGGTTATTCCGACCAAACGTCCTGCAGCCTGGATCCTTATCCCGGGCTTAGGAAGAGTGTTGGTTTAATCCAGCCAACCTCTAAGTCGGTTTTTCCAGCCAACCTAGAATAAAATGTTTGGTTATTCCGACCAAACGTCCTGCAACCTGGATCCTTATCCTGGGCTTAAGAAGGGTGTTGGTTTAATCCAGCCAACCTCTAAGTCGGTTTTTCCAGCCAACCTAGAATAAAATGTTTGGTTATTCCGACCAAACGTCCTATAGCCTGGATCCTTATCCCGGGCTTAGGAAGAGTGTTGGTTTAATCCAGCCAACCTCTAAGTCGGTTTTTCCAGCCAACCTAGAATAAAATGTTTGGTTATTCCGACCAAACGTCCTGCAGCCTGGATCCTTATCCTAAGCTTAGGAAGGGTGTTGGTTTAATCCAGCCAACCTCTAACTCACCTAACTTACGAAAACAAACTTTTACAGAAGGAAACGTCTATACTGAGAAGAAACTACTTGTTTTATTGATTAAAGGAAAAAATTACACATACTTAAAGAAAAAAGGCTAAAAATAAAATAACTTTAGATTGGCAATATTCCATGGCCTGGGAATTGTCTTGCCGTCCTTATCTTCTAAGTGGTATGCCCCGTTGCCTGCTAATCCAACCACTTTGTAAGGTCCTTCCCAATTGGGCCCTAACTTGCCATCTCCCGGTACCAAGGTGTTTCCTATTACGTTGCGTAGCACCCAATCCCCGATCTTGAATTGCCTTGGATGTACTGTTTTGTTGTATTTCCTGGATAACTCTTGTTGGTATGAGGCAATGTGAATCAATGCTCTGTCTCTTCTTTCCTCTGCAAGGTCGAGCTCCAACGCTATGGCTTCGCCATTCAAGTCTGGATCAAAATTCTCGCTTCGAATTGTGGGGAGGCCAACTTCTAGTGGGATTACTGCTTCCACACCATAGGCTAAGGAGAATGGAGTTTCTCCTGTTGACCGCCGAGGTGTGGTGCGGTAAGACCATAAAACATGAAGGAGCTCTTCTGCCCACTTGCCTTTGGCTTTCTCTAACCTTTTTTTCAATCCATCCAAGACTACCTTGTTTGATGCTTCCGCCTAACCATTTGCTTGGGGATATGCCGGTGTAGAATTGTAGAACTCTATCTTGTACTCTTCACAAAAGCCCCTAAAGATTCTGCCATCGAACTGAGTGCCATTGTCTGATATTAGGGCTTTTGGTATGCCAAACCGAGTGATGATATTCTGCCAGACGAACTTCTTCACATCTTTTTCCTTGATTGATGCCAAGGCTTCTGCTTCTACCCACTTTGTGAAGTAGTCGGTTGCTGCCAGAAAGAACTTTCTGTTGCCTGGTGCCGTTGGAAGTGGTCCTACTATGTCCAACCCCCACATTGCGAAGGGCCATGGGCTAGTTAGAGGTAGAAGTTCTCTGGCACGTTGGTGTATTTGGTGTACGAACTTCTGACACTTCTCGCACTTTTTGACATACTTTTCTGAATCTGCTTGCATGTATGGCCACCAATATCCTTGTGAAATTGCTCTGTATGCTAGTGATCTTCCTCCTTGATGGCTTCTGCATACGCCCTCGTATATCTCGAATAAGAATGCTTCCACTTTGCTGGGGTGAACACACTTTAGATATGGTCCTGAGAATGATTTTTTGTATAATGCCAATGATGGGGAGAGCCAAAATCGCTGCGACTTCGCTCTTATTCTGTTGGCTTCTGTCTTTTCCTCCGGTAAGGTGCCATCTTTCAGGAACAGTATGATGGGATCCATCCAAGAAGGGCCTAGCTCGGCGCAACATACCTCTTTTGCTCCGGGGTCTTCAATGCTTGGTCTAGGTAGGTAGTCGATCAGCAATGGATGAGAGATGGAAGTATCTGCCATTGAAGCAAAGCCTGCTAATTCATCTGCTCTGCTGTTTTCCTTCCTGCCGATTTGTTCTATCCGTACTACTTCAAATTTTTTGATCTCTGTTCTGACCAACTCCTGGTATTTAGCCATCCTGTCGTCCTTTGCTTCGTAGTCGCCTGAAATTTGGTTTACCACCAGTTGCGAGTTGCTGTAAACCATTAGTTCGGTGGCCTTCATGTAGAATGCTGATTTGAGGCCTGCAAGAAGCGCTTCATACTCCGATTCGTTGTTTGACGCTGGGAAGCTAAGGTTGACTGCTTGCTCCACCACTAGGCCGTCTGGAGAGATGAGGACTATACCCAGCCCTGCTCCGTGCCGGTTGGATGCTCCATCCACGAAGAGCTTCCACATCTCTCCAACGAACAACTTCCAGCAAGTGGAGGGATCAGATGATACCTTGGGGTCAAGAATGTCGCTGGTGTCTTCTTCAGGATCCATGCTTGCTGTCTGCCCCTTGTTATCTGATTGTACCAAATCTTTATTTGTTTGTGAGTCTTGGCTTGGTGTAGTATGGTTATCTTCTGCCTCCCTTACTTCACTCTGGTTTGCCTTGGGACCTGACTGGGTAACCTGTACCAGGGGTTACGTTATTCCGACATCAACTTCCATCCCTATTTCGGTTGTTTTAGTCAGGTCGACTGGGCAGATATGATGACTTCCTGGGGTGAATTCAGCGACGAAGTCTGCCAAGGCTTGAGCTTTTATCGCGGTCTTGGGTTGGAACTTGATGTCATATTGTCCCAACTCTACTGCCCACTTCAAGATTCGCCCAGAAAAGTACGCCCTTTCGAACAAAGCTTTTAATGGGAAAGCTGTGAGGACGACTATGGTGTGGGTGTAAAAGTAGTGCGTCAACTTCCTTGAGGCCATCATCAAGGCCAATGCCAGTTTTTCTAGTGGCAAGTACCTTGTTTCGGCGCCCAGCAATGTCTTGCTGACATAAAATATGGGCAGATGTTGGATTCCTTCTGCACGGACCAACACTGCGCTAATTGTGTGCTGAGAGACTGCTAGGTACATGAAGAGTTCTTCTCTAGGTATTGGGGTGACAAGCAGTGGTGGAGAAAACATGTATTCTTTCAAGCTTTCCAGAGCGCGGTCGCATTCTTCGTCCCATTCGAACTTGGCTTTAAAGCATGGAAAAATGGTCGTAGTCTGTCTGACGACCGGCTTATGAACCGATTGAGTGCAGCCGCCATGCCGATGAGATGCTGCACTTCTTTTACTGAGTTAGGCCTCTCCAGATCCTAAATAGCTTTGATTTGGGAGGGGTCTGCCTCTATACCCCGGTTGGTCACCAGGAAGCCCAGGAATTTGCCAGATCCTATCCCGAATGCGCACTTAGATGCATTAAGGCGCAACTTGTGCCTCTTAAGGATCTCAAACATCTCACCTAAGTCCTTTAGATGGTCGTTCTTATCCTTGCTCTTGACCACCATGTCGTCGATGTAAGCCTCCATTGTTCTGCCTAACAACGGTTCAAACATCTTGGTGACCATTCTCTGGAATGTTGCCCCTGCGTTCTTCAAGCCAAAGGGCATGACCTTGTAGCAATACAGCCCTCTTGGAGTTGTAAAGGATGTGACCTCCTGGTCTGGTTCATACATGGCGATCTGATCGTAACCTCTGTACGCATCAAGAAAGCTAAGTTGGTTGTGTCCTGCCGTTAGGTCTACCAGTTGATCTATTCGTGGTAGGGGGAAGCTGTCTTTTGGGCATGCTTTGTTGACTGTCTTATAGTCGACGCAGACACGCCATTTGCCATTCTTCTTTGGCACCACGACTGTGTTGGAAATCCATCTGGGGTAGTGCACCTCTCTGATTGCTCTTGCATTCAGCAGGTTTCCTACTTCTTCCGCCACTATCTCGGCGTGGTGGAGTGCCGATCTGCGGGTGCGCTGAATGATTGGTCTGGCGGATGGGTGGACATTGAGTTGGTGACAGATGAAGTTGGGATCAATGCCTGGCATGTCGTATGGTGTCCAGGCGAACACTTCGATGTTAGAGGTCAAAAATTCCAAGACCTCTAATCTCTCAGTGCTGGACAACGACGAGCCGAGCAAAAAGAACTTATCCGGGTTCTTTTCATCTATTCTTACCTCTACCAAGTCTTCCACCGCTTTTTGATTAGCTGCTTTGCCGACATCTGCGAACAGTTCATTGCTCTCAGGTTCTTCCACCGAATGAACATATCCTTTGGCAGCGCGGCTGCCATTCACCGTGACAAAGCATTGTTTGGACATGATCTGATCTCCATAGACCTCTTCAATTACCCCGGTTTCGTTGGGGAACCGCATTACTTGGTGGTAGGATGATGCCACCGATCGCATGGCATGCAGCCATGTTCTGCCCAAGATGATGTTGTAAGTGGGAGGGACTTTCAGTACCCAAAATTCCACTTGTTTTGTCACGCTTCCTGCTCTGACTGGTAGGATTATTTTGCCAACTGGCCATTCAAGCATTGAGTTGAATCCAATCAGGGGGGATACGGTAGGCGCCAAGTCTTTGTCTTGTAGCTTCAATTGCTTGAATGTTTCGTAATACATTATTTCACATGAACTACCCTGGTCAATCAAAATCCACTTGACGTCAAAATCCTTGACTCGGAGAGTGACAACCAGGGCATCATTGTGAGGGCAATATATCCTCGCCAAGTCTTTATCTGAAAAAGACATGATGTTCGTGGCCTCTGTCTTCCCCTTTTTTATGGTAGGTTGTGCACTTAGTACCTCTCTTAAGTGCTCAGCCTTCTTGATTGACCCTCTGAGCTCGCATACACGCTCAGGTTCGAAAACTCCATGTATCACATTGATTATGCCTTGAGGTGGGGCGTCGATTGGCATCCCGTTGGGGTTATTGTGGTCCTGGGGGGTTGGTTGCATCCCTCCTTCAATGTATTTATCCAGGTGACCGGCTATTACCAACTCCTCCAGGTGCTGCCTCAATAGCGTGCAATTCTCAGTGCGGTGCCCCTTTTCTTTATGGAAGGTGCACCGCGACCTTTCGTCGTAGTCCTTCTGAGCTTCCCCTAGCTTGGCTGGTCATCTGACGAAAGGCTCATCTCGTATTTCACTTAGAATCCGATAGATTGGCTTTTTGAATACCGTGGTAATGGCAGTGTGGACTCTTAACCATCTTTTATCCTGGTCTTCTCCGTTGTCCCGCCTGCCTCGTCCGTTTTTGCTCGGACGGTCTACCGCGTTGACCTTTACTGAGGCCTTTTTCTTTGGTATTGCGGTCGTGCCAGACTTTGTTTTGGCACGGGCGCCATCCTCTTCCACCCTGATGTGCTGATGCACTCTTTCCATCAAGGCCTCCATGGTGAGGGGGGTGTCATGGTGATTGAATCCCTTAGTCTATTCCCGACTGGAAGGCCTCTTTTGTACTATGCAATGGCTAGATTGGTGGGGCAGTCCCCAATCTGGTTGAAGGTCTCCCAGTAGCGACTATTGTAGGATCTTAGGGTCTCCTTGTCGCCCATGTCGATGGAGAGTAGCTGGTCGATCTCCACCGGGGTTTTGGTATTTGTTCTAAACCTTGTTACGAACGCCTCTGCCAATTGCGCCCAAGAGGCTATGCTGCCTTCTAGAAGTTTTTCGAACGAAGTCAAGCCTAGGTCGCCAAGGCTAGATGGGAAGAGGATGCACATCAAAGCCTCGTTTCACCGGTATACAGCCATGACCTGGCGAAAGTGGCTCAAGTGTGAGTAGGGGTCCGTCTTTCCTTCGTACGTGGTGAATTTGGGCTGAAGGAAACCTGAAGGTAGGGGCGCGTTTTCAATTACCGGAATCAATGGCGAGGTCTGCAGCCTCGCTAACGCTTTGTCTGTCGGTTCGTAGGCAAGGCGCGGAATTGGCATTCCAACCTCGACGCTTCCATGTGTCCGAGGAACCAACCGTTGCAAGGCAGAAACTCTGTGCGAGTCGCGCGCCCTGGCATTCTCCTTCCATCGTGCCCTTTCTTCTAGCACGGTTCGTAAGTCGGATGATCTAGGCAACTCCGTTTGCCTGGATGATGTCTGGTGTGTGCGCGAGGGCCTATAGGTGCTTCCTTCCGTGTATGACCTCTCAGATCTCGTCCTCTCAGACCTGGAGTGACGAGTTCTGGAAGTCCTGGATTGTGTATCACCTATCTTGAGGCTTCTGCTCTCTGCTTGAGATGGCAAGGGGGTGTCTTGTCTTTGCGCCCCTCTCCTGTCGCCACTCCTTTTTCCTTTGTCTGGCGCTTTATGGACTCCATGTCCGCTGCCATCCGCCGTATTAATTCGTCCTGCTCCTTCACACGGTCCTCCAGAGTTTGAGGATCAATCCTCTGCCTTTGTCTCTCAGGACTTTGTGAACGAGAGTGATGGGGGCTGTTAGTCCGCCTTCTCCCCCTCGCATCCCTCCTGGGATTCTGTCGCTGTGGCTCTAAATCCGCCATAGGAGGGATAGAAGGTAGACCTTCGCGCCTTGCACCCCCCTCTGGTGTTTGTCCGTCAATGGCGGATTGTGGCAAATCTTCGTTGTGCGCCATTGTTTCTGAAGAGGAAAAGCTTGATCAAAAGGTTTTGTTCTTGTCTGAATTCCCACAGACGGCACCAATTGTACGGGAAAGAAATAAACCTTCTCGTATAATCCTGTTGATCAAGTCTGCGCTCCTCCGTACAACGTCGCTCTATTACCTGAAAATACTAACGTGAGCTAGCCGGCGGGTGTGTGCCGGAAACCTCTCCGATGCCTAAGTCAGTAAACTAGACAAATAGATAAAAGTTCTGTGTATTCGGGAATCAAAGTTGTGTTACCTCTCTATAAGTGATGTTTGTGGGCTTTTATAGGTTCCGTGTGGCATAATCCAAGTAAGACTCTTACTCCTCCATGTAGAGTCCTCCTAGGATTCATGCTCCTGAAAGATAATGCTTATCTATCAACACCTCCCTCACTGCTTAAATCAAGTGAGATGGTTTTGCCATGGCCAGATTACCATACGACCGAAATAACACTGCCATGCTAGCCTAGCTGGAATGACCGATCTAACTGTTAGTTCGGCTCTTCCTCGCCTTTCTCCTACCTCGGCTTCTCATGCCAAGACCGAGCTATCCATAGAAGAGTTAAGCCGAACTAACCCAAAACCAAGTCCTGAAGAGGGCTCAGCATACCTTGGTTGCATATGCCATGACGGGGCTAACTCCGGCGACCGAAACATCTGTAGTACTCTTCTAGATCGGACTAAAAATAAGGCCTTCTGTGACCGGACTAATCATTAAGCCTCCTTCGGACGGTCTAACTTCCCGGGCTTTGGGAACGGACCAACTCCAAAGGCCCCCTTCACTCTGTGTTTCTTATTTTGGCCCACTGCCCATTGCCCAGCTCGGCCCAATTTAATTATATAAATTACCCTCTCAAATTTAATAAGAAAATAATATTTAGACCTCGAAAAGGGTTTTGTTTCTTTTTTTTTTTTATCATTATTATTGGGACTTGAAGAGAGCAAATGCACTGCTCAATCCGTACGACTTCCGGCAAAACTACTTCTAACCGCCTCTTTCGTAATCTGTTTTGTTTTCGGGAAATTATTAAATATTTTCGAAATATCACGTATTTGTATTTCCTAACTAATCATCATTTAATATGTCGTTTATGTTCCCCAATCACTTAATATAACAATCCATCTACCCACATTTTTCACCAATCATAATTCTATGAAATAGCACGTGTCCATACTCCAAGACTACTAAATAACTACTCTTTGTTTTCAAGCTTAGAGTTTCCCATTTGATGTTTCTAGAGACTTCTAGATAAATGCATCTGAGATTTTAAAAAGTAAACTAAAATATAAAAATGTGAGGTAAGAGATAAAATAAAAAGGGTTAAAAACTGATTTTAATTAAATTAGTTTTCCTTAGTATTTTTTTAAAATTAAAATATTCTTAAAAAAGAAAAAAAGGTGGAAACAGCATGTGGGGGCGGGTGTAGTGTGATGGTTGTGTGGTGTAGTGGTTTGTAGTGGTGTTGGTAGCAATTGTGGTTGTGTGGTAGTAAGATGGTAGTAGCGATAGTGACGATAGTTGTAATAGTAGTGACATGACAATTGTGGTGATAATGGTGGTAACGATCGACGATGTGACTTTGTAGTGCTAGCAGTGGCGGCGATGGTGGTGCCACAATAGCAGTGATGGTTATGCTGGTAGTAATATATGGTTGGATAGTTATGACAACAATGGTTGATAGAGGTGGTAGTAGTAGAGTGACAGCAATGATAATAGTATTGATAGAGTGATACTAGTATACTTCAACGATAATATAATCATAACATGTTAAATATTAAATATTTAGTATTCAAATTTAAGAAATTTTAACTTGGAACTTTAGTAAAAATAATTAAAATTTTAAGGGATAGAAATTGTTACTATCAAAAGAATTTAATTTATTTTTAATGAATACATTAAATTTTTAAGTGCTAAATTGAATTATCAAATACCAACTTTAGTTAACGATCCGATAACCATACTAGGTTGCTTGACATCTGGAGCCCGGGGCCAGTTAGGTAGTAATGAGCAAAATTTGAGTTGAGGTTTATATTCATTGACTTTTAAGGTGATGTTTAGGTTTTTACATTATAAAAAAAAACATTGAATGCCTATTAATACTAATAATTTAACTTTTTAACTTACTAATATCCTATCTTTGACCAAAAGTTGAAAAAAAAGAAAAGAAAAAACTAACTGTCTAACTTGAAATTCCTATAAATACTCATTGCTCCATTTGTGTCAATCCATTGCCATCTCAATCTAGCTTACTGATTTTGAAATTGTTGTCCTTGTGTACTCAAGTTTAGGAACAAAGTGAGGACTTGTTTCACATGGAGGGTGAAGAGAGTTCAAGCTCTTTTCCTATGGGAGAGACAGCACAAGAGAAGGGACACTCGTATGTCCCTGAATGCTACGTGATTCCAACTACACAGAGGCCTAGTTTGAATCCTCAGACTGCAGAGGTACCCCTTATTGACTTGGCTGCGTTAAAAGGGTCGTCCTCGCAACGGTGTGCCATTGTCAAGGAAATTAGAAATGCTTGTCGCCGCAATGGTTCTTTTCAAGTAAGTGTGACAAGTAATCAAGCAAACCCGCTTCTTCTCTCTTTTTTTCCCCTTTTGATTTAAATACAATTTGGATAACTTATGTTATGTTTGCTTTAATGCTTTTAAGAACTTTATTGATTCTTCTCCCCCCTTTTTGCCCTTTTGCATTTAGATACGGTTTGTATAAGTTATGCCATGTTTGCTAGTTGCTTATAAGAACTTTCTTGAAAACACTATTTGAAAACAGTTTGTCAAATAAATTTCTTGTGTCATTTTTTTTTTTTTTTTTTTTTTTTTCAAGAATAAAAGTGAAAAAGGTTAAATTTTTTCTTTGTTTTGGTCGGGGACCACTGTTTTCAATGCAAAATTGACTATGTTCGTTAGCAAAATGATTTTTTTTTTTTTGGGATATAGTTTGTTCGGTTAGTTTTTTTTTTTTTTTTTTTTTGTAATTTATGTTTTCTTTTGATTTTTGAGAATAGAAATCGAAATGAGTAGTTTGTTTCTTTGTTTTGGTTGAGGAGCATCGTGTTCAGTGCAAAATTGATTGACTTGCGTAAGCGACATAATCTGTGTTTTTGGGGTACAATTTGTATGCTTTTGTATCCATTTCAATTTTTTCATTTTTGAGAGCAGAAAAAAAAAACAATTCATTTTTTATTTTATTTTTTCTGAGTATTGTGTTCAAAGCAAAATTGACTACATGCCTTAGCAACATTCTTTGTCCTTTTTGGGTGATATGATACCATTTTAATCTATCTTTTCTTTTCTTTTCTTTTCTTTACAATACTACCTACTTAATAAAAGTAATAAAAAAATACTAATAATTTGAAATTTACATTTATTATTGGTCTGATCTCATTAAATCTTAGATGACCAAAAGCATGAAATTACAACCTTTCTTTTTTTTTTGGGGGGGGGATCCAAAGTGAAAATTACAACCTTATTTACTCAAAATACAGACATTCATGTTTTTACCACTGATTTGCAATTTCATGCTAAATTTACATAGGAGTGTAAACAGTTCAGTTCGGTCAATATTGAGAAAAAATTTAGCACCGAACCGATCCTTTTAATTTTTATGATTGAGTTACAGACCATATGTTACGGTTCTGTTTTATTGGTTTTGTCGGCTTGATATAAAAAAGAAATTTACATGAAATTTTAAAAAGTTTTATAATAGATTATAAAATTTTACAATGAAAATAAATGAAGAAAATTGCTCTATAAATATTTTTCTCCTTAATTTTTATCACAAATGTGTATTATATTAGTTACTTCTCATATAATATTCAAGAAATTATAATATAAAAATATTTAAATATAATATTCGCTCAGTTCGGTTTGCATCAGTATAAAAAGTTTCAAAATCAAAACAGACCGTATGTTATGAAAAACAAACCGAAAATTAAAATTTCGGTCGATTTCGATTGGTCGGGTCGGCTCGGTTTTATTGGTTTTTCTTACATCCTTAAATTTACACTATAAATTTCAAATTATGAGTATTTTTCTTAGTATGTAACATTTCTGTTTCAAAAAATAATTAAAAAAAAATGTTTATTTACCCATTCTAACTATTTGCATAAAAATCAATGATAATAAAATTGTTTGTTTCATTTAACAGATCATTAATCATGGGATAGACCAAACTGTTCTTGATGGACCTCTTTCTTCGGCCTCGGGTTTTTTTGGCTTGCCAGCGAAGGAGAACGTGAAATTTATATCTAACGATATGAATAGGCCAGTACGGTATGGGACAAGCTTGAAGGACGGAGCAGACAAGATTCAGTTTTGGAGGGTTTTTCTTAAAAATTATGCACATCCATTGGAAGATTTTGTTAAATCATGGCCTCAGAATCCACCATATTACAGGTACATATATGACTACATAATTTTAAACTTTGTTTTTTATCATATTATTATTAGTTAAGAATATCCCACTGCATCTTTTCTAAGTTTAGCACCTGTCAAGTAATTTACATTAGGGGTGCTGCTTAAGTGTGCAACCCCCTTAAGGTTGCACACCATATGCAACCCAATTGTTAGCCGTTAGATTACAATAATTGATCAAGACCATTGAATTGTTTAATCGTGAAAAAGTTGAAACCGGGGCAGCCGGTTAATGCTTGTATTTGCATGATTGCATACCACTCACTCTCTGTATTTCGTCTCTATCTCTCTCTGTTCTCCTCTCTGTGTAAGGTTGAGTCAGTGTAACTGTTCATTTCCATTAACAGGGAGAAGCCCCTGTTGGGTTCGTTCCATTGACGAAGGGCGATTTCCAACAACAACGTAACTACAAGGCTGTGTTGGTTCCATTGCTGAAGTGAAGCCCTTCTCTGGAACTAGATATGAGGTATGGAGCTGTCTCCCTCATCTCTCTGTCTCCCTCTGTGTCTCTCTGGCCCGTTCAGTTCAGCTATTTTCCCTCAACTAAACCCCGCATCCTAACTTCAACCGCTCTACGCTTCGCTCCAACGGAAACCCCTCCATTGGCAACTAACCTTTCTCTTTCTCTTTCTCAAGCGAGTGTTTGTGTTTGCACAAACAGCTAAACCGTGTGAAAATGTCATGCTTGTGTTTGTGTTAACAATTTTCGGTCATCAAGTAATTGTTTGTAGTAATGTCATGTGCAGTATGGCCCCAGCGGAAGTTAAAAGGGAAGGTGATGATTATGACATTCCAAATGAAGCAGATGACATTCGTTTGATGAATGAAAGTCGGGCAGAAGCTGATCATGGTTGCGAAGGTGGTCCGAGCAATGAAGAAGCAACCAACATGAACGGTGAACATGGCGGAGCCGACGTGAAAAAAGAAATGGTTGACGATGCTCATCGCAATGACATGGTTGGTGATGTTGAACGTGCTATTCTGGAACAGAAATTTGATTCGGTCGAAGATGGAGAAGATTTCTACAATGCGTATGCTAAAGCGAAGGGATTTAGTATACGAAAATCCAGATTTAACACAAATAAAGAGGGAAAGGTCGTTAGTAGGCTGTGGTTGTGTTCAAGGGAGGGTCAGAGATTACGAAAATACTTGGACCGTGTTGCTGAGAAGAGTAGAGCTCCCAAGGCACTAACAAGAGTAGGTTGCAAGGCCCAATTTCGCATACGGTACGATGCGGATGCTGGTGAAGGGGGAAAGTATGTTGTGACTCACTTCGTCGCAGACCACAACCATGAATTGGCGGAACAACACTGTGTGATGTATCTGAGGTCACATCGCAGTTTAAACAGCGCTGACAAAGCTCAAGCAATGGCTATGCGCAATGTCGGTGTGAAGACTAGCCAAATCATGGACTATATGGTAAATCAATCCGGGTCTTATGAGAATGTTGGTTTCATCCGTACGGATCTGCACAACCATATTCAAGCCGAACGTAGAGCAGAAGTTGAGGATGGTGATGCGCAGGGTGCGTTGGTTTACCTATGTGCAAAACTTGATGTTGATGCACGTTTTTTTTACAAGTATGATGTGTGTGACGATAACAAGTTACAAAATCTGTTCTGGGCAGATTCGAAATCGCGGGCCGACTACGCAAAGTTTGGTGATGTGTTGATATTTGACTCAACTTACAGAACCAATGCATACAAGAAACCTTTTGTCATGTTGGCTGGTGTGACTAGCCACTTTAGGACCACGATATTTGCATGTGTTTTGCTAGCTAATGAGACAATTGAGACATACACATGGGTTTTGGAAACATTTATGGAGGCGATGGGCAATAAAGCACCTATGTCCGTACTGACAGATGGGGATAAGGCGATGCGAGAGGCAATCAGAAGAGTATTTCCAGACGCAAGACATCGATTATGTAATTGGCATCTTGGGAAAAATGCTGTTTCAAATGTTCACATAAGTGGCTTTGCACATGCTTTCAAGCAGTGCATGGACATGGAAACGGATGAGACAAAGTTTGAGCATGGCTGGACGACAATGGTCGAAAAATTTGGACTTCAAACCAACAGTTGGGTGTTGGAGACATATGAGAAGCGTCATATGTGGGCTGAGGCATATATGCGTGGACATTTCTTTGCTGGGATGAAGAGCACTCAGCGCTCAGAGTGTATGAATGCTTATTTCAATCCCTTCCTCCAACACAAATTGAAGCTATATGAATTTGTTAGGCACTATGATCGGGCTCTTGCAAGGATAAGGTATAACGAGGCTGGAGATGATGCTGAAACAAATAACACTTTTCCGGTATTGATTACTCCATTGCGAGATATAGAGAGACATGGAGCTGAGCTATTCACCCGAAATATATTTAGAATGTTCCGTGATGAAATCTTAGAAGAGGGGAAGTTGAATGTGAAGGACGTGTTCCCTTTGCCGGATGGTCAGAAATGCTACTATATTCATAAGTACAAAGTGAAGGACAGATCATGGATAGTAACACACAGTCCAGTGGATGCTGCAATGAGATGTTCTTGCATGAAGTTTGAGTCGTTGGGGCTACCTTGCTGCCACATGATATGTGTTATGAAAGCCGAAAATTTCACGCAAATTCCCCCAACTTGTGTGCTGCATAGATGGACAAGGGCTGCAAGCAAGGATGGCCAGCAATGGCCTCAACCCTCAATTGATAGCACTACAACACAGACGGCCCGGTATGGGATATTGAGTTCTTCCTACAACGAAATGTGTTTCTATGCCTCGCAATCAACGGAAGGTTTCAAAGAGGCTAGGGATGCATGTCTTCCGATGACGAGCCGGATGAAGGAGTTATATGAGAGGAATTTGAACGGTGGGAATGGAGACAGAGGGAAACATTCATTCCGTCGACAATTTGGAGTAGAAGATCCTGATGTTGTGAAGACAAAAGGGAACCCAGGACGGGCATCGTCCAACTGTCGAAGACCAAGAAAATGTGGGAATTGCAAATGCATTGGGCACACAAAGCGAACTTGTCCTAAGGTTCGGTTTAGACGAACAGTGGGTACTAACTCAGATGCAGATACACCCCACATAACTGACCGTGAGTACAATGCGGAGTCATCGCCCGTTCGATGCAAAAATGGGTTGGTGGATCCAAGTACACCGCACATTAAGCAACGGCGACTATTTTTCGATGTTTCTCCTGATTCCAAGCAGCCTGTGGGGCAATACGGTAGTGTTGAAGCAGCAGTGTGGAAAAATGATTCGAACACAATTGATGAGGTGAATCAGGTAATTGTATAATTTGGAGAAAGTAACCCAACGAACTCGTTACTTTATCTCCATGCCGATTGGTGTATGAATTACGAGTTACGAACAGGAGTTGTGAAATTATTTCATGTTTACTATGGAAGTATGGGTTTATTGTTAGTAAAATTATGGTGGGCCTATATCGACAGCAACCAAGCAGTAATTTTAAGTTGACAAGTTGAAGAAGAAAATCAAGCAATTGTGGTATTGGTTTGAATGCCTGAAAAGGATGAAGACTTCTTTCGATGAACTGATGGTAACAAAGTAGAAAGTAGAAAGTAGAAAGTTGTTGTGTTGTTGTGTTGTCTGTAACAAAGTAGAAAGTAGAAGGGAAAAAACTACACAGAAGTTAGAATGTAGAAAGTAAGTTGTGTTGTTGTTCATGTCCTCTCTCTCTGCAAACATTCTGCCCCTTTATAGCTATAAAATTCCCACGACCCCATGATCTGCCAATTCTGCAACTGCTTCTGTGCAACTTCTGTAACTGCACGGTCATTTCTGTGTATTTAAACCACATAAAAGCTTCACTTGTACCTGTCGAAGTGCATATAATTGAAGTTGCCACCTGTGCCCAGATCCTTTTAGCCTTTCCTCGACAGATACAGACTCCCAATTCGTTCATGTTTCCTCTTGGAGGGTGGCCACTAAATCCATGAGCACTGCCCATAACTGCTCCAGCGTGTTAGTCAGGTGGCATGCAAGATTCAATGTTAGTTGAATGGAGCAGCTGTTGGGAGGATGTGGGAAAAATAGGTGCAAAGAGGAATTTTTAATCTAATATCCAATCATAATTTAGCTGAAAATATGAGCGAACTTTTTTTTTAAAAAAAGTAGTTCCCATTTTTGTTGATTATAAAGCCGAGATGTATATTTTGTTTTTGATATAAATAAGTTGTGTATTTTCGTTACGTAAAATGTAGGACAACAATTGTGTTTAAGTCATTACAATACAGAACATTGAACATATTTTTATTAAATTACAGGGGAAATTCAATATTTGGCAGAGTGTGATGATTCATAGTCAGGGGCAGTAACAGTGAGTGGCCTAGTGTTGTGGTTCAGTGGCCCAGTTTGCAAGGATTGTGGTTGTGTTTAGTGGACAATATTCTGTCGATTTTTGTCTCATAATGACGAGGGACATGGCCCACAATGGTGAAAAGGAAGGTCGACAGGGAAGCGTCAACATTTGGCAGAGTGGACTTGAAGATTCGAAGTCAGGGGGCAGTTACAGTCGCAGTTATGGTGTAGACGTGTGGGATCATGCAATGCTGGGCCACAAAAACAGTATACGGATAGCGAAACGAACGATCTCCGTTCTAGGCATTCCAAGTATACTAAACCTCCACTTCTGTCTGTCGATCTCCCTTTTGTTGTGTTTATTTCATGGCCACCAACTGTTTGAAACTTCTGTCGACAGAGCAAGGCTCCTGCTTTGTCTCATGCTTCCTCCTGAAGGTATGCCCAGTAACTCATAATGATGAGGGACATGCCCCACAATGGTGAAAAGGAAGGTCGACGGGGAACAGTCAATATTTGGCAGAGGGGACTTGAAGATTCGAAGTCAGGGGGTGGCAGTTATGGTGTAGACGCGTGGGATCATGCAATGATGGGCCACAAAAACAGTATACGGATATCAATACTAAACCTCCACTTCTATCTGTGGAGCTCCCTTTTCTTGTGTTTATTTCATGGCCACCAACTGTTTTAAACTTCTGTCGACAGAGCAAGGCTCCTGCTTTGTCTCATGCTTCCTCCTGAAAGTGTGCCCACTAACTCCATGACTGGTGGTAAAAACTTCCCCTATCACTTCTAGGTGACCCACATGCAGGGAGCCCACTTTCAGGTGGTGGACATTCTTGGCCACATGCCCTCGATTAAGTGGACCATCTGTCGACAGAGACTGGCAAAACTTGGTAATTCCCCCCCCCCCCCACACACACACACGTGGGGGCTGCTGATTGGAGAAGGAAAAAAAAAAGAAGAAATTTAAAAAAAAAATAAAAATAAAGTGGCCAATCAGAGAGAGAGGGGGTCATGGGGGTCCCCCCTTGTGGGGGTCCAAGTCATATGATATTTAACTTTAACGAGGGGGCCATTGTTTGGGCCCAATAGCAAATTTGTTAATACGGGCCCAAAACAAACATAAAGTAGAGCCCAATATAAGAGCTTTTAAATATACTGGCCCCATCATAAGCTATAAAAGACCCACCCTTTCAACTTCAAACCACTTCGTTTCCCTCTGATTCGAACTCCCCAGACTGTACTCCTCCTTCTCAACCATTGCCGTTCAAAACCAGAGCACCACAAAACCCTAAGCCATGGCGCCGAAAAAATCTCAACCATCTCCATCTGAGGAGAACAATGAAGACCTACTCCGCTTCCCAGACCCTGTCAGAGCACGTATCGCTCCTCTAAAATTTGGTGCAACCCTATTGCCCAGCACAAGCTCTGTCGCTAAGGCTACTCTAGGCCCTACCTTCGCGTCTTACTTCCCAGACGAGCTAGCTCCATACTATCCCCTTGGTAATGGTGAGAACCTTCTTCTCAACCAACCTGGACTGAAGTGGACTAACTGGAATGTCAGCAAAAACCCACTCAGAGGGTGGAGGTCACCAGACTCTAATTGGCGAAGCTGGGCCAGGAGAATTGAAGGTCACGACGCTGACGTATGGAAGCACCAGGGCATTGGTGAAGCAATTAGACTGTCGACTAAAATTTATGACGCGGACAAGGGGCTGATTGCTGCTGCTGCATGCTTTTGGTCGCAGTCTAGTAACTCCCTACTCCTCAATTTTGGTATGATTTCCCCTACCATCTTAGATGTAGCTCACTTGACTGGTCTCCCAATCTTGGGCAATCCAATTCATGCTCTCCTTGAGCCTCAAAAAGTGACATTTACTTTAAACACTGACATGTGCTATACAGATTTTGCCAAAAAATACCAAGGCAAGCCTGGTTCCCCTGTCGATGACAAAGAAAGAACTGCTTTTTACTTACTTTGGCTTTGTGAGTTTCTTTTTTGTGTCCCTGGGTACAAGATCACGAAAGAATACCTCCCCCTTGCCTTGTGTATGCAAGATGGCCAACTTATGGCTTTAGCCCCTTATCTTCTTGCCACCCTTTACAAGGCCCTATTTTCCTTTGTGGACAAGAAGATTTCTGGCAACTGTGGTGGCCCCTTCTGGCTCTTCCAGGCCTGGTTGTATGCCTATTTCCCTGAGGCACGACCCCCACCACCTAACACCTTGAAACCTGTTTGCTACTCCTATGCTGAGCAACTGCTCACTTATAACAGCCAACCCATCCTCACTTTCACAAATCATCTGACCATGTTTTACAACCTTCCTTCGCAGAGACCTTCCCACCTGTACATGCCATTTCAAAACTTTGAATTCTCCTCCAGTAGACTTCGCTTCCTCTTCACAGACCCATCTGATTTACACAATGACCAAGTCCAAGAACAAAATGAGAGTTGGAGACACATTCTCACCTCTAGACATGTCTTGGTTGGCTGTTCCGTATCCTCCGCCAAGCTATCCAGCTGCAGTTTTGAGACATACTGTCCGAATCAATGGTCCAGGAAATTTGGTCTTTCCCAGGCTATCCCTTATCCTTATTTCCACCTAACCATCCATGAGGAGATTGGGTCCAGAATCCACTTCAAAGATCCTACACAAGCTGAATCCATTCTCACAGAGAACACCAAAGTTTTCCAAGATTTTGGCCCCTTCTTCTTCAAACCTGCTTCGGACTGCTCGGCTGCTTTTGACCATTGGTGGGGACTTATGTCTGCCATTATTTTCTACAAGCCACTTGAAAGCTGCCTTAACGATACTTGTCATATTCAGGGCCGCATATCCTCGCCTTCCAAGCTTAAGGCTACAGATACCCTTCCTTCATATACTTCAGATCCCTGACTGTGTCATGCAATTTGTTTTGTTTTTTTCTCTAAAACACTAACTTGTTTAACCTTTGACAGCCAAAATTGGGCCTGCTGCTGAACCATTGGTTAGGGACCAACATAAAGGCAAGGCTCCAATGGATGCAACTACTCAGGCAAACACCCCTTCAGTTCCGAAATTAATGCCAGACTCTTTTGCAGCCGCGCAGACAGAAGCACGGAGAGGAACTACCACCCGTACCCCTGCCGAGACAGAGGTCACGGCGAAGAAGAGAGAAGAGCCTTCCACTGCTCCTGCTCTAACCACAGACCTAAGTGAGTGGGATATCCCTCTCAGCCAAATGCTTGGCCAAACTACATCAAATCCTTCAGGGCAGCTCTACGAAGTAAGCCTTCACTTTACATTTTTACATCATCTCAATTTCCATTCACGCCCGACTGATCACTTACTTTTGTGCAGAGAAAAAGAAGGAGATTACTCCTTGCTGCTGCTGATGATGACGATGCTTCCACTTCTCCTCAACACATTCATCAAATTCCCAGTCCCATCAGCAATGTACCCACAGAACCCATTGTACAACCAACTCCACCACCACCTGAAGCATCGCAACAAACTTCCTTACAACCTGCTTCACACTCTTCGCCACAGCAATCTACACAATCTGCATCACAACATCGTTCCACTTCTCCTCAACACATTGTCCCTTCTGTCTCTAGCCCTCAACCATCACCATCCAACCCCTCCAATTCCCAAACTTCAAACAAAGAATCACAGAGGATTGAATTTGACATGTCAATGAACACCCAATCCTCTCCAACAGATGACAACACAAAATCCCCTCAACCAGAAGTTCACCACAACGAAGGTAAATAGAATTACAAATGTTACTGTTTGTTTGGGGAAAAAAAACTTCCCTTTAAGAAACTGGTATTGTTCTTCAATTTACAGGGATGGACATAATACAGGACTCATCTCCACGACCAATGGGCGAGACAGAACTTGAAGGTCCTCATGACTATCCCCTGTTAGCAGTACCAGAGAAAGAGCCTGAAGGCGCTGCTGCTGCCATTTCATCAGTACCAGAAACAACTCGTCCTGATGCCACAACCACAGCTGAACAAGGCCAACCGTCTGCGCGCACGTTATCAGGACAGGTACTACCATTTCCAACCTCATCCTATTTACTCTTTATTACTTGCAAGCATATATTCTCACCAAACCATTAATGTTCAAAGGCCATCGGTCCATTGCAGGATATTTGGGCCGAAGTTTCTATTCTTCAACAAGATCTAGACGAAATATCCCCATTGCCTCAAAGGCTACATCTGTTTGATGCTGAAACTCAACAAACGTTAACCACCTTCATCAACCTCATTAACACCCCAGTTGAAGAAATCATTCTCCACAAACCTGATGAAACCTTGGCCTGTCTTTCTGCTGTTGTAAACCTCTCCCCTAATCCTTTCAACCCCATTCAACTAAAGCAATTGGCGAAGATCATCACGAAATGGCCAACCCTTTCAGAGATGGTTCAGACTTGCTCGAAGGATATTCAAACCAAAAAGGATTTCCTAAACGAAGCCCACACCATATCTACTTCACTCAAACTAAGCCAGCAAACCTCTGCAGGCATTCTTCAGCAACACTCAGCACTTGAACTTGAGGAAGCCAAACTCATGGCAGAACTTGCCTCTGTCCGGCAAAGAAAGGCTCATCTGCAGCAGCAACATGACCAGCTTAATGAAGAAGCAAGGATGATGCTCTCCCAAATTAGACATCGTTCTGCATCCATTCAGACAACTAAAGCTGAGTTGGACCAAGCCCAAGCCATGCTGGCAGATGCTCAATCAGAGTGGGGTGTTCTAACCGTTCTGTTCCCCAAATCGTAGGCTAGTTTATGGGGTCAAGCATGCTCATTTCTGGTTGCTGCTCTGCTGTGCTTCAACTCTGCTCTGCTATATATGTACTCTGCTGCTGCTATATGGGATCAACGAATAGCCTTAAGTCTGTTGCTGCATATTGGCCTTTTTCCAATTGTTTGAATGATGTTTTGGTGTGCTGTATTGGAAGTCTGCTGCTGGATTGGGGAAAGTTATTGGAGGTCTGCTGCTGGCCTTGTTGTAATTGTTGGTCTGGTGCTGTAGTTATTTTATTTTTTTGGAGGTTGAAGGATCAGGCTCAAGTCTGAATGGAGGTTGAAGGTTCACGCTCAAGTCTCAATGGCGGCTGTATGGTCTGAAGTTTGTTCACGCTGCCTTGGAGTTTCATCTGGTTGCCCTGTTATGCGGTTTTCTGAGGATGGGCTCCGAGTTACATTCTTATTGTTTTCCTTCTGTTTTTGTTTCTCTTCATTGGTCTCTCACCAACTAGGAGGTTGGACCCTTTTTAGCTCCAACCTCCTCTTTCTTGATGTAGCATTGACACCCTGTATGTGATTTTCATGAATACAGTTTTTTGTTTCGCCGAACAAAAAAAAAAATGAATATCAATACTCTGTGTTTTTAATGGTCTGTTGTATGGTTGTTTTTATTTTTTGTGCAATTTTTCACCGTTTGTGCATTGTTATGAAGTAATCAATTCCCCTTCAAAGTGCATTATAGTCATCGCTATTTGTTTGTTCTGTGGCCTTTTTTTTGCTTTGTTTTGGACAAAATCATGGCATTGACAAAAATCAAACAAACATAATTGATGTTGTAAAAGCGAACAAACATTACTACTTTGAACTTGCATTGTTTGTTGGACAAATATCACATTGCGGTTGACAAAAATTACTATATTCATTTGGGCAAATATGACATTGCATTGTGTGTTCTGTACCCCATAACATTGGAATTATGTGTATGACATTACGTACATGCCACGATAAAAGCAAACAAACATTACTATACCTCCCCTCGTTTGTTCCAGTCCCAAACATTGGAATTATGTGTACAATCAATACGTGTGGGAAATTAGTATTATCACAGCTGCGACCTAAAAAGTTGTCACGACAAGCTGATGCAGTAATCCAGTTGTGGTTCGGCATCGAAATTACTGTCGTACTGGCAGGCCATGATAAAATCGCTGCCGTATTTGTTGTAATTGCAATCAATCACATGCACGAAGGATACTCGCCCATCTTTGTATTGTTCACATCCATAATGAAGTCAAGCAGCAACTTCCGGCGCACAGAAGGATGAAACTATGTACAGAAAGCGAATAACACAAATCAGGTACAGTTACAGCGGTAGGAAATAAACGGATTTATTTCGCAATTGGAAATTAAGTGGTACAATGTACCTTGTGTGGACCGCTGGGTATATCAGGCTGCTGCATGTACTTTATCACAAACATCCCACAGTCGAAAGTGCTACAAATGAAATGTAACATTCAGTTTCTCGTAAAATATAAGCAGGTTTGTTAAATGAGTGATTCAGGAGTGAAGTCAACGTGATGCAGGGTTTGTGCATTACTCGTCCAGCTGTTGTAATGGCCTTTGTTCTAACATGCGGACGTCAAAGGTACGCACGTCTACATCATATTCATTTCCAAACTGTAGTTGCAGTAAGGCATGCATTGTTTGAACCTGTTCCAGAATGAGAGGGTTAGTTTATGTGAAGGATGTGACAGTGTTGAAGTAGATTTGTGAAATCCAGCACGACATACCAACATATTTGCCGCGTTCAGCTTGTTGGTGTCCAGTGTGGCGGATGCCAATGAGTCAAATAGGTACGCCACACGGTCTACCATATCTATTTTTAGGCACAACCAATGTACTCCTCTATAATTGAAAGGCATGTAAATCTGCACATAAACACAAGTGAATACATTGTTTAGAGGGCATGCGAACATGTACGAACTTTCATATTTACATTGACATTCATGTAAATGGGATCGACATTCATATTACCGACGTTCATATTAAATCTACTCGCTTCAATGGGATGGACATTCATATTACCTTCTGACATGCATCAAGCACCCCAGTATATCTGTCATGTCCAAAATATGATTTGACGATATTATCATGGTTCAGAGGTTGAGTGTTTTGATTTAGTATCAAAGTCTGCATGTTTAGTGTGTAAAGTTCAGTCAGCCAAAGTTTTCTGAAAATATGTCTTCTGCAATACACAACCAACCTAAAACACTTACTTACCGACACATATACTGGAAAGTACCACGCAGTATGCCTCCCGTCTTTGTGTACTTGCCGCTGTCCGTTAGTCAATTGAACCACGACCAAGTTGATTGGCTGGAACATTGTAACAGACCAGGCAACTTGCGAAATAAGGTTTGCCATTTGTTTAAACGTAATACGAAATAACAATGTCCCTACATGGATGTCCATCATGCGAATATAGTGGAAATAACATTGTCATATGGCACGACTTACAGTGTCGGATAGCCATGCCCCTGGTTTGAGCGTGCGCATGTCACGCCGCGTAGCATATTCGCAAGGCATTTCATGCAGATTCATAGACACGACAATGTCCCTACATTAAACGTAGACATGAACCAGTAAGAAGCAACCTACAGCCTAGTAAAACTTAAACGTATCTGGCTTAACTGTACAACATAAGATTATTTTTTTCTGTTGTACAACTATGGCAAATATTCCTGATTCTACTAGTCTCCAATCCAATGAAGATTAGTTTTCAGTTTGAAAAGAACAAAATGAAAAGACGAAGTTTTAGATATTACAACTTATGACATGTCCAATAGTATTTGCTAAAATAATATGTGAAAATTGAAATGCTCATTTACAGGTCAGCAAGTTAAAAAAAAAAAAGAAACACATGTTTTTTACAAACTGGAGCCAACAATATCCCAAAATGATCAAAATGGAAAATGTAAGCAGAGTAGAAGAAAATAGCTACGGAAACTTGCACTTCATTATAAGTTTTCAACAAAATTTGCAATTCATGGGTAAACTTTAGTAAGTTTCATATTTAAAATTATAAAGGTTTCCATGAATTTGTAAATATTTTTCTGAAAATATCAGTGGTTTGCAATTTTCCCAATAGGTAGATGTGTGCAGGATAAGACCAAAAGAAGAAAACTTCAGCGAGGAAATTTAGCCACTGATCTTTCCCTAGCCCACTGCATTAAATTCAAAGAAAATCCTACATGCGACATCGATAAACCCATCATAAACCCATCAAATCATAGAGAATGAAAAATTAAAGAACTGATACCTACAAGAATCAAATAAACATAGCACGACACATGAAAATTGTGGAAATCAAACTTATTTCACAAATACTATGGAACAGGTTAATTGCGAGTCCTAAACTCATCCGTACCTTTCATTTTTTCTGTCATCAAGTACAGAGTCAACAACTTCGTTTTCGGCCGCTGATAAAACCTCTCTGCTCTCCAGTGTCATCAAGTCCTATCAATATAAACAATCAAGTAACATCAAGTCCTATTAATATAAACAATTAACTACCTCAGCATTGTTCAGAAATTTAATTTCCAAAGTACATAACACATCCTTATGCATCTAAAATTGGTGCAGCGATGTCTAACCCGTGAACGGGACCGCTTGTCCAACCTGTGCAGTTTGGACAGGACTTTGTCCGAAATCTGCAACACAAGTGTACAACATTTGTTACTGCAAACTTGCAGTAGAATCACAAATATTAAAATACAACACAAATAATGGTTCAATTATGATCAGTAATGCTGTCGGCATCAATTGGTACTGAAACATACGAAAGGCGAAGTGATGTGGCGACTTGGGAATTTTTCGGCAGTAAGTCGAGTACTCATTTTGCTATCGCTGCACGAATGCATATCCCCTACGTCTGTCGCTTCAACACCTCTTCCTCTTCCTCTTCCTCTTCCCCTTCCCATTCCCTTTCGTGTGCCTGTTACAATTTGTCCCGCTCCCAATGTTTGGGCAACCTTACCAGCAGAAGGATGCACATTGTCTGCTTCTCCTCGCATTGGTGGCAAGGTTTGCAAATCATCAAAGGAAGATAAACTCTGTTGTGCAACGTTCTTGACGGCCAGAATCTGAACCGAAAGAGATTTTCTTTCTTCGCTTGCGTATGTTTCCTCCAACGCAAGGCCACGGTTGTTGTGCATGTCCCCAACTTCTTCGATGGTACGCAACTGTCCATCGTGCATATCAATTATCTCATTCGACAACATTCCATTCACATAATTGTCCTCCCAATCCACCCCCTGTAAATCTTGAACATTACCCTCATTTGGGCTACCATAATAATTTGGGAAGACCACGCCGCCATCATGCAACTCGACTCCCACGGTAGGGTCAAAACCCTTTTCCTCTGCGCGAGGCAATTGTGCTGTTTCCAATAAACCTGCCAGCACTTGCTGCATCATTTGCTTCATTTCAGCAATATGTGTTTGGTCATTAAACGGTTGTTTGCCAGACAATATAGCTGCAACCACTTCGTTCAGCATTCCTTTCAGTTCAGCAATGCTGGAGGATATGTTAATGTTACAATTTCTTTCATTCGACTCCACCTAATCACACAAACACATACATTAAGTTACTACCATATTTCATCCCCAAGTAACCTCTGTGAACTGTACGAAGCATGTGTACTGATTGCTTTTGCTTACCTTTGCATTGTCAACAGCTTCCTTCTCTCGGAAATTGAGCAACATGTCCCTTATTTCCGCATTGCTCTGAAGCACTTGCTTCATGGTTTCCTTGAGTTCACCAATGTCGGTCTCAACCTTGCTCAAACGAACATCATCAATCCGTGGTTTCTGTTTGTTATTGACATGGTGTGTGTCAATTACGTCATCAATGTCGTTGCTTTCCGCTTTTGTTGGAGGAAACTCCACCTGACATAGTTGTCAAATCGGGATTCAAATCATACATGAAAATGGTAATGCACTGAATCGTTAATCGATCTCAACTGTGAATCGTAAAGTTTCGGTCTGCTTTCATAAGTTGCACACAACGTATGTGTACACACTTTACATATTAAATATATCTAATAAAAATTTATTCCTCCATTCGTCTGAAATGAAAAAAAAAATGTTGTTGTAAATGATGCTCATCTAGTGTGGATAAAAACTTCAGTCGATCCCATGTTTACCACTTCACCTTTTCCCAATTACATAAACAAAGATAAATTTTCAATTACGAACTAACAATAACTGCACGACAATGTTTTGACCTTTTTACAAGGTTAAAAAACCAAAATCTTCAAGCTTTTCCAAAAATCTTACTTCAGGGCTTCACCATTCAATACAATTCATAACGGAAGTAGTACATAAAATTGAATTTGTAAGGCTACAACATCGTCCACATGGGAACTTAATGTTTTCGCCCCAAAAGTTCGAGTATTTCAGAGTAAATAGGGAGGGACAAACTGAAAATATGACATACGCTAAGGAATGGGTCACTGTTTGTCACTGCTTGTCACCTAGTCATAGGAACACAAAATCTGTCTGTCACCGTTATCCATAACACAGGTGGGGCAATGCTGTCAAATGTGCAGAACGAATGGGTTGATTACCTCATGTTGCTGCAACATTTGCTTCCTTCCCATACGTCGCCTCGTCTCCCGTATTTCGGCGTCACCCCAATCATTTAGCCGAGGGATGGAGCGTGTAGTAGCCGATGTACTCTTACAGGGAGGGGCAAAACGATCCAAGTAAAATAGCTGCATTATAAGGGGGAAAACATATTTACTATACACTTCCGAGCAAAATCATCCGTATTCGTTAACAATGCATACAACTTACAACACAATCATATGTATGTGTTTATGTGTCTCCATGGCAGAATCCCCATGCAGCTTTCCGGTTAAAAATATCAAAATTGCTTTAGAGCTCTAAAAGAGCACCTCTAAACTTAGCATTAAATTGTCTTCTTGTGGCTACTGTTTTGTCTTTTTCTGTTTTTTTTTTTTTTTTAATTGGTTGCCAGCTCAGTAGAGCTGCTATTAGAGCAGCTCTACTAGAGCTCCCAATCACTGCTGTAAAAAGATAAGCTTTTCGTGGTTAAAAAAAATTTGGCCCGTACAGGTATATTTGTCATGCTGTTCAATAACAGGTAAGTTTGTAGTTCGCAACGACTGCCATTTTATTGAACCATATGCACAGCAATGGATTAAATATGTTATCGGCATGGTACAAACAAACAACGGTCGATTACGTTACCATTAGAAGGAAAACACATCCAATTGCCTCGCGCTGAACTTTCATCTTATACTTCCGAACACCTTTGACAAGGTATTGCAGTGTCAGCTTTGCCCAATTACATGCCCCCATACTGGTCACGTCCTTCACGGCATGAACGAACGACAGGCTCAAGCCGGTCATTGTGGTAGGACACAACATGGCCCCCAACATGTACAGCGCAAACTTCCGCCGAAACTCGTCATCCGCACCATCACTCTCAGTCAGATAAACTCTCAACCGGTTCAAAGGAATGATTCCCTTAACAGCTCCAACCTCTTCGTAGATATTGGGATATGCATCTATTGAACCAGTGAACTGCACGTCATTGCCTTCTGACCGTATACCCAATAAGACATGCACTTCCTCACAGGTGAGCCTCAGGTGACGGCCATGAACAGTCAACGAACACGTGTCGGGATCGAAGTTCTGTACCAACCATTGGCACATGTTGTGATCTATACGGGTACACTTTAACCCGAGGAGGCCACCGAACCCAATATCAATGACTGCCTGCTTTTGTGCTTCGTTACAGCGGTTCACGATATCAACAATTGACTTCAATGATATGCGGACTTGCATTTTACTCTGCAATGTTATTAACGTGAACATTAATACAAAAAATTAACCAACATTGTGTCGATAGCAGGTCCTCCCCAAATGCAGTTACGAAAACACTAAGCACCTAAGTACCTTTGCAGATTTCTTTGCAACTTCTTCGCCCAGTTCCTTGGCACTTGCCTTAGCCATGTCCTGAAACCTCTTCTTCTCATCACAGGGGAGTTCCTTCCAGCTTTCCCCAATATCCTTTCGTCTCTGTAAGTGTTACACGAACGTGACGCACATACAGGACAAATAGGAGCTGTAAGTCCAAAATAATTGTCACCAAAAGTTGTATCACTCGCAATGTGTGCACATTTTCTGGTATTTACATATGTTTGCACATACAAATTACTATTTCGCACACAGTTGAAATAAGAACGGACATGGAATTTTACAAATAATCGGAGTTTATAAGAACATGCAATATGGCGTCTATGACTGCTGGAAATCGCTGAATGCGACACAATAGAAGCACATGACTGGTGTGCGCATGGAATAGAAGTCCATACTTTGCTATCATAGCAGTCACGTGTTTCCATCACGGTACTCTACTTACTACATGTCTGCACACTAACCATATTCGGTCCGGGGTTGTCTGCTTCTCGTCTTTCCTTGAATTGTTGCTGGCTGCAACCATTGTCAATTTCGGCGTAAGTATATGTTAGATATGGATGGATATATATACATATATGTACACAAATCGCAAACATTGACATTTACGGACCAATTTTTGACACAACCAAATTTTGTCCCAACTACATAATAATGCATCCGTAATGTCCAATTTTTGTTGCTAAAAATAAAAGAGTAATATTAGAGATCATGACAATAATATCATGAAATGTGTCATCAAAAGTTTTTATCATTTGATTAGCATTGATTAGTGTATGGTATTTTATTGTGTGTATAATCCAAAGGTGGAGAATCTTTCATGATCATATTCATGATATTATTTTCATGATTCCTAGCATTACTCAAAATATAATAACCACATCATTTCTGCAACAACAATTATAAATGGTCCAAATTATTTTGGCCCTTACTTTTGGTCTCTAAAATCTTAATTTCTTGTGAGTACAAACAGAAATGTGCACAGGCGCAAGCTATGAGTTGAAAATATGTAATGCAGAATTGTGGGAAAATACTATCACACGTTTCTGACGAGAGGGATTCGTACTGTAAGCCGCTTTGAAGGACACTGATCGAACCTGTAAAAAATAAATGGTCCAAGTGGCCGCTTTCGACGAGGGGGCTCGGTAATGTCAACCCTTTGGATTCGTGAACCTTTGCCACTTGCCTTCAATGTGTTCCTTTGCCTGTAACAAATATCAGCGTAAATGAAATTTTGTTCAAGGCCAAATTACATCGGTGGTATGTACGTTTTGTGCATTCTATCATCTTTGTCCGTTAACTTTACAGTTATTCAATCTTGCCTTGCCATTTAAAAAGTTGTGCCATTTTCGTGAAAATGGTAACGTCGTTTTCCGTGGTCACCGAAAATTATGAACTGAAGTGGTTTAGTATAACTCAGTGAATTATGGATTTCACAAATTCTCTCCGCAGAATACGCAACATGTGGCGTATGTGCACATATTCTGGTAACAAATTGACACAGTTTTAATCCATTACACGCAATTCATGGTGCAATTTGAGGCTATCGCAAGTGTGTCAAACTCAAATCGCACAACCTCGCGATGGCAGTACGTAACGGCACAATATGCCACACACGAACAGACCGTGGTATTTAGTAGGTACAGGAAACATAACCTTGCAAACCTAACAGTATGAAATACTGAACGACATAAACTCACAGTTGCTTCGCATTGTCTGACATGTCGCCCATATCCAATTACGATATTTCCTGCAAAGAATTTCATGCAATATTCATAAGGATGCAGAAAGAACGTTACTTCGAAATTGTAACAAAACGAATTTGACTGTGAACAACTTACAATCAACGGACCATTGAGTCGTACGTACATTGTACGAGTGGTACTTTTCGTGTATTTTCAAGTACGATATGTTGTGGTTAATTTATGCAGATACGGCATGCCACTGTTTTACGAAAATTAATTGCCCATATGTTGTACTCGTTTTATAGTATTTTCGACTTGAAGCCAGAATCAACAACCAATGCGCACACTTGGAACAGGGCCACATCGGACATTCAACCCAACATCACCCATACGCAACTTACCTTCATGCAGAGAAATAAAAAACCGACTGCACTGCTGAACGAAGACCGTTTGTCACTATGGAACTCGTCAATGGCAATATCAGTTTGTCACCCGTGTAGTTTGTATACCTAATCGTACGTCTGGTTTCAATGACCTAAGGAGGAACAGTTTATTAGTTGAGAAATGGTAATGTCGTGCGAGTGGAACACAGTAGGTCATAATAATAATGTGCTCCGAAATAAAAAATAGACAGACTCACACATGCCCGAGAAAATGGTGACTGTTACCGTCGGCGACCTGGCGCAGTCGAAATGGAGAGACAGAGAGAGAGTGTGTTACTGGAGGTGGACAACAAAACCGAAATGGAGAGAGAAGGAGGGACACCAAAGTTGCCGAAATTTTTATGTGGGAAATGGGAATGAGTTGGTGAGATTAGAAAGGCTACGGCATGTGGGTCATCATGAAAGTACTGCATCTGTGGGAAGCGCTGTCTGGCGACTTTGGTTTTTGTTCCAAATTTGGGCGGGAAACGGAAACGTACGTGACACTACACTACATAAGGCGAAGTTGGCAAGTTGGGAAAAAAAACCAACAAGTCAAACAGTTATTACTATTCAGAAAAGAAAAAGTCAAAAATTACGGCAACACAACTCCGAATTGTAATTTTCCCTTACACATTAATTTATACAATTTTGTAATACACATTTTTCCATGAAAGTCAAAAAGTTAACCCAACATCCATATTTTTTTTCTCATTTTTTTCGTCCAGAAAGACAAAAATTGCATTTTTTTACTCCAATTTTTTTTCCTCACTTTTTAAATAAAAATAATTGTTCTTTTTAACTTTTTGTGAAATATGGGTTCCGTTTGCATTGGGCGTTGAAATGATGTGTGACTTAAAATAATGTGATTGAAGTCAAATTACTGAGTTTTTGACTTTTGGCTTTTTGTAAACATGCCAAACCAGCCCTACAAGGTGGTTACGAAGTTGCTATTTTTATGTTAGAACAATGATTCATCCCCCATTTTTAGGACCCCCTTTTACGTATCTTGTTATTTTTTTAAAATTAAATCAACAATGATTCATCCCGCTGAAAACACCACCACTAATAGCACTAATGCATTAAAAAAGTAAACAAAAAAAAAAAAATACAACTCCAAGACCAAAACATCACATCATTACTGGCGAGACCGACTGCCACCTAATTAGTGGGAGCACTAATTAGTGCTCCCAAGCATTTTTCAAATTAAATTTTTCGTGTTTTCAAAGTAATAGATTTTGTTGTACTTGGATATGATGTTTGTGATAGGAAATTTGCACTGATTATATGTTTGACGTGCCAGGAACCTTAAGGGTTGCACACCATAACAGGACCCTTTTTTTTTGCTGATTTTTTTTGTTTTTGTTTATTTTTCAGGAACGAGGCGTAGCGTAAGGTAGGGGAATGCGAAGTTAAATTTTCGGCCTACAAATTAAAATTAAAATAGTAGTACAGGTCGATGAATAAAATTTCGTCAAGGGTAAAATTTCGAACTGACTGGTCACCGGACAATGTATCGCGCGACTAACAGTCGCGCGGATGACAATCCCCGTTTATGCAGGCCGCACAAACAGGGCAAACTGTGTGAATAATGATACAAAGGATGGCATAACGCCCTCAAAATTATACATAAATCCCATTATATTAGACATGCAATGGTATAAAGAAATCAACAGCTTTTCATTCATCAGAGTAATTCTTACAACAATATTACATGTGAACAACAAAAGCAAGTGCCCTATAGGCTTACAGCTTTCCAAGTTCACACTTGGTTTCACAAAAGAAGAGTGCTAACTCTATACAAAATAAGCCCGTGGCTTGATATACATGTAATACAACAAAATAATCAAAAACTAAGAGTCTTCAACTCCCACATCCATCCAAGCTATGTCCCTGGAGGTGCCATGCTACTTGTACCTGAAAATGGTGTCCCATATAGGGTGAGCCAACGCCCAGTACAGATATGCTAAACACAATATGAGCAATAACTAAGACATCAGCAGTTCATAAATGTTCGATTACCATAAACCAACCTGTGACACATTTCCGTTACATGACCACAATATTCATATCTCATTTCAGTTTTCGTTTCTCATCATTTTCTAAATTTCACATCGACGGCTCTGAACCTGGCGAACCACTTATAAGGGACAGTGGCTCATGTTAGACGCTTC
The DNA here is from genome assembly GCA_036172215.1 of Camellia granthamiana. Classification (NCBI taxonomy): domain Eukaryota; kingdom Viridiplantae; phylum Streptophyta; class Magnoliopsida; order Ericales; family Theaceae; genus Camellia; species Camellia granthamiana. The sequence goes on from CM069911.1 coordinate 110,763,930, forward strand.
CCGTTTTACAATAGATAAACATACTAGTTGTATCAACATCATTGTAGATAAGCATACAAGCTGTTTCCGCATTTCAACAGATAAGCATATTAGCTATATCAACACTTCCAAAATCTGGGCAACTACACTTGGTTCCTAAGCTCAACCAACCAGTTCCAAATTTAGGATAACAGGGAAGTACAGTAAGTACATTACGCAGGATCAAAGGGGTGAAACCAACAAATCTATATAACAACTCGAGGGAATCATAATCCCAATGTATTATGAATACACAAATATTGTGCATTGCATTGGATAGTGTTGTTCGGCCCGTGGGGGCAATCAGGGGACCCGTTTTGAGAATCTGAATCAGTAAATGTGTACAGTTCCTCGCGTACTACATACCTATGGAAAATCACGTTGACCGAATATCAACAGCTATCTGACCGGAGTAGTTATCTTTCAACTGTTAACTATAACACCATCCCATACTTTCTGATATCCCATTACATTGATTTTTTACAGGTATGATATACTGAATAAATCATAAAATATGAACGGTTCAGATTATCAATATTGGGCGTAAAAGTAGGCCCAATCTCTCTGCAAGGACGGCCGCAAGGAGGGGCTTGCAAGGAGAGGATCCTCGTACGGGGAAAGGGGGTCCCAATCTTTATTCATACAGTATTTTGTTAGCGATTTTTTGGGTTACGGACTAAAAATTAAAATAAACATTGTTTGGTTTGTTTTGGGGAGAGTTGTTTTTTATAAAAATCTTGGGGAGAGAGTTTAGAAATTTCTTTGGTTTGTTTGGTTGTGTATTTTGGGAGAGTTGTTTTTTTGGGAGTTTGGGATGATTTGATATTTTGGGAGAATTTGAGTTGATGTGTGTGAGAGAAAAAGTGATTGGGAAGGGGAGAGGAGAGAGAAAAAAGTGATTAATTGATGCGTAAGAGAGAGAAAGTGATGTAGAAATGTTTTTCAGGAAAACTCAAACCAAACAATTTTTTAGAAATTTATTTCTTCAAAACTCGTCTCCCAAATGCAACCAAACCAAAATTTTCGTTTTCCCGCTCTGCTATACAGGTTATACAGAGTATACACCTTAATCTCATTTTGCTTCGCGAGCCATAGCTCGACCGCGACCAACATCGCCTGTAGAGAAGGAATTTGTTGACGATAACGTGGGCTTTCAGGCCATAGATGAACCAGGTTCGTCCTCCAAACGTTGAAATCAAGAAGTTATGGTTGTGATTCACAAAATAGATTTGAAATTTGGAAATTAGGGCTTCCAAAATTACTCATTCAGAAATAGGGCTTCGAAAATTACGGCTTCCAAAATTAGGGCTTTCAAAATTACTGTTATGCAGATAGATAAATGGTATGCTTGAAAAATGTGGCACATATTGTGACGAACATTTATGCATGTTAAAGTATACATTTTCCAGAAGGTAGTATGAATACGCAGAAACTGATCCAACATAAAATGAAAGGATCACATCTTTGCAGAACATAGTATGATTATGCAGATTGATAATTAGTTGAATGAATGCATATAGTTGCGTAATTTTCAATGTCTGATTGATAATGTGATTTTGCTGAATTTGTTGTGAATCACGCATGAATTGTTGTAATGAACTGCTATCAACTAATGTGTTAGCTGCGTGACTTGAATTAACTGTTATCAACATACACAAACTATTATGAAACTGAACTTAAATGTTCATAACTATTACTGAGTTGTTGATAAGTATTTCAGTGTGGTTTGTTCAAAATCACATGTGTCATTTGTTCATAACTATTTCAGTTTGATAACTACTGAATCACAGTCTCCAACAATCTGCCCATAATCATTTAACGTCAGTATTATTTGTTGATAACAGTTGCTTAACATGTGTGATTGATAATTTACTTCACATTGAACTGATATGTTTGTAAAACTGCCATGTTTGTTCAGATTGAAAATGCTATGTGTGTAACATGTGTGTAATTAATCACAGATGCTATGTTTGAAACTGCTGTATTTGTTCAGTTTCAAAATGCTAAGTGTGTAGATTGAGCTGCGATGTTTGTTCAAATGCTATTACCAGTTTAGTCTGTGTAACCTCTGTGCAAATGCTATTAAACATGGCAGTTTGAACAAATAGATGTTTTCAGTAAAGACACACTGTCACCCTCAAATTAAACTGGACCTGCTATTAACCCCATCAAACAGAAGCATAGCAGAGCACTACAACTTTGTCATGTATGCAGATTTAAAACATGGCTTCTTCTTCTAACATTAGCAACATAAGAATACAAACGAGGCTATGCAATTGGGGAAGAACCGCTGCCATGCGTATTGTCAGAACAATGAGAATGGAAATGAAGGGCGTTTGTTCTTTGTTTGCCCATCAAAATATGTAAGTACGTATTGGAAATTTTAATCCTTTAGAAGTGACAGTAATATTTGTCGTATTCAACTAACTGATTGTCATGCATTGTAGAGTACCACTCCCACTCTCCATTGCAATTACTTCAAGTTCGTGGCTGAAGATGATGAAGACGTTACGTCCAGAATCCCTTCCAACACTAGAGCTGGTGATGCTTTAACAGTAGAACACTTCAACGATGTAAGGACGAGGCTTCATGACTTTGGAAATGACCATGGTCGATGGCTTGAAAGGGTAGAACATATTATCAAAGCGATGGTGTATTTCATTGTATTTTCTATCATTTTGTACTTGATCATGTAACTTTTGTACTTCTTTGTATTTTGGGAAATTGAATGGAAGTTTGTACCAGTTTTTGTTGTATTGTACTTCATGATGTAAGTAATTTTTATGGAATGAATTTTATTATGATGTAACTTATGTAACTTACTTAATAGCTTTGTGGAATGAATTTTATTATGGAATGAATGTACGGAAATAATTTTATAAGTTATTATGATGTAACTTATAATGTTATTCTGTAATGCATTTTGGGAAACGTTGGTGTCATTGTAAGAGCTTTGTGGATGCTATTTGGCAGATCTGCGGACGAATTTTGTGGATGGTATGTGGATTCATTTTTGTGGATGCTATGTGGATGAATTTTGTGGATGCTTTGTGGATGACTGAATTTTGTGGGTGCATTGTCACTTATTTGTGGCCTGTTATCTGTTGCAGGTTCTCTTATCTGGGTGCATGAATTTTGGTTGTAATGAACAACTTCTGTTATCTGTTGCAGGTTTGTTTGTAATTAACAGATTTGGCAAATCTGTTATCTGTCAACTAGTATCTGTTTGTCACGTTTCTGTGGGCTGAACTATTATCTGTTAGCAAGTTGAAAGCAGATATATAGAATGCGTGGTACATTTCTTCACCATCGTGCTGACTTCTTCATTACTGAATATCAATACTCTGGTTCTGCATGGTCTATTGTATAATTTTTTGTTTGAAGGGTAGCTGATTAGTTCATAACAATGCACAATGGGAGACAAATTGCTAATGCACAGGTTGACCCCATGGGGTATGCTTCCACACAATGGTTGTGTTTGAAAAAACAAAACATTATGTGGCCATATTGATGTTAGAGTGTATGACACCGTTGGCCGGTTGTGCACAATTTTTGTTTTCAATTACAGGTTGTGATTCCAGTCAATGATTCCGACACTTAGACCTTATTGTCCATATTGAACGATTCACAAACATGAAGTAATCAACAAAACATAGGTTACACCATAGTTTCTGATATCGGTCATTGACATTACAAAAGAAATTACCTTGTCATCGTACCAACAAAAATCATAAGACAGGTTTTAGTCGAGGACGGTGACCCAAAAAAATACCTTCAACAAAGTGGACATGATTAAGACATTAACGCATGCACCGTTGCAATGGTTAGCAGAGTATGACGGTCTGTTAGTTTGTAAGTCGTTTATTTTCGCTCGACGATGCGAGCTTAGAACACTACGCTTACTATGTCATACACATGTCCAGGTCTGCTAATCCTCGCTCAAATCAACAACCTCGGAGTCTGAGTAATCTGAAAGGTCAGGGTCCGACACGAGTGCAGGATCCTCCATTACAGCCTTGATCGCAGATGCCAGGTTCGATCCATGTATCTTCGACTCTGCCTTTGCGTCCTCTATCCGTGAGTTCCTAATGAGTCGACGAGTCATCTGATCAACCTCCCTTTGCAAACGATGCCTAACTTGGGACTCGCTGACATGAGGGAATTGCCGCTGCATTTCAACCGACCGGGCTTTTGTGACCTTCAGAAAAGCACATCGACACTGGTGTTCACACTGAACTCGTTTGGCAAACCGTGAAACTGGAATTCCAAAATACTTCCCCAGGCAAGCATCTTGTATTGGGGTGCAGTTGTAATCCCGTAGAGGTTCAAAACTCCACAGTGGGAACCCTGTTTCAAAAAAACGTCGATCACCGAAGGAATCGATATACCCACCTGCATAATCCAAATCTGGTGACTTCGGTTGGGAGCTGTCAGCCGTTGCAAGTGATTGTCCACGACCGCGTTTACCGTGGTGTGCATCCATAGGTGTGAAGGTTCTTGATTGAGTCCAACTTTGTTTTCGCAGGTTCACGAAGAATATATGCACGCAAGAACAAACCCAAATGCAAAGGAAACAACACTGGTTCCAAACTTTTTTGTGGTTGGTTGTAAATGTTAAATTACCTTATTCCCGTAGTCATTAATACGTTGGTGGTAGGTTTAAAGATGTGAACACACTTATTGTTGTTTGGTGGTAACACCTACCCCAAACTGCGTAAAAGCAACTTACTGACTGCAGGTATTTCATTTAATAGGTTGGGTGCAGTTGGAAAGGCATATGTATCTGATAAGAGCAATTTTGCTAACCTTTATGGATGAGTAGACATGTAATTGGGTTGGGGCACACATACAAATGACGAATGTGAATGTATGATGAACTGTGGGTGTGGACATCAATGACAGTGGGATAGTACTGATGGAAGGTGCAATGCATGTGTGTTGGAAATGCCAATTAATGGACGATGCGGGGTACTGAACGGATGACTTGGTGCATGCAAGAAGGAACGAATTTTTGCAAGATGAATTCCGCCAGTTTGAGAAATTAATACAATGTATGTCACAATGCATGAGGTCTTCTGCAAACATACAAGTCATGTACCATATATTACAAATACTTACAGCATAGTGTTGTGTAATATTATGAATCTGTACATTCCTTTAAAAAAGTAGTCAGTAAAATAAACCATACACATATTCCTACAAAATGTCTGATTCGAACAAGATTGAAGCTATTGTTGAAGCTCATGTTGCTCCTGTATTCGAGCAGTTGCAAGCTATCTTCGAAAGGCTGAATGAAGTGGACACACGGTTGTCAAGTTTGGAGCGGCAAGTCGGCGCTATCAAGCAGAACGTTGATTGGCTGACCGATGAGAAATTGGCGGCGGACGAAGCGAAGTCTGATAAGACAATAGATGAGGACAGTCAATCAGATAGTACGGACAACTCTTCAGAAGACGCTGCTGATGATGCAGCAGATATGTAGATTTGATTTCTTTTTTTTTTTAAGCTTCCCTGTAAGCCATGAAAGTTTTGTTTTGGCTGGAGTCATATGTGCTAATGGGCTGATATATAACCTACCTACGAAGAGTATTGAGTTTTCATTCATAATGTGGTTTCTTTCATTTTTTAAAATTAATTTTCCCTTTTTCGTAATTAAATTATAAATTAACTTCGGCAACAAAAGCAGCCGTAAATTATATACAGTTACAGTCGCATTCATCCGAACAAGAAACATGCGTAAAGAAAATAGTACTAAGTCAGCAGCCACATCGACATGTTTGATCCATGTTTACATTTGACTTGCACTTTGCAGTTAGTCCATATTTACATCGTCCAGCAAAAACAATACTGGGAAGCCATAAATAACATCCATATTGAAATCAAACAATACAAAATTAGTTAAGTCCTATTGCCACCCAAATTACTGGCGTACTGGCAGCCCAATCCCATCACTGGCCTAGCTTGTGGCATTGCTCATATGAAGGCACTCCCGGTACTCTGCGATCTTTGCATTATTGACATCCATAACGATGTCAACCAACAACTTATGACGCACACAGGGAGCGAACTTTGTACAGAAAGATCATAAGACAAATCAGTTAAACTTGCAGGACATACAAGGAAGGATTTGATTGACAAATGGAAATTAAGCGGTAGAATGTACCTTGTGTGGACCGGGGCTTAAATCAGGTTGCTGCATGAATTTGATGACGAACATCCCACAGTCAAACGTGCTAAAAAAATAATTTCACATTAAAGTTGTCGTCAATACTTAATAGGTTCGTTAAGTCAGTCATGCAGCATAGACATTAATGTGAGGGAGGGATTATGGATTACTCGTCCAGTTGTTGTACTGGCCTCTCATCTAACATGCAGAGGTGAAAGCTACGCACGTCTGTAACATAATCATTTCCAAAGTGTAGTTGCAGCAAGTCGTGCATAGTTTGAACCTGTTCCACAAGGTTGAAGCTGGTTTACGTAAAGGATGTTCAAGTTTTTTATAGTGTTAAAAAATGCACGAGAAGGACATACCAAAATTTTAGCCGCATTTAGCTTCCTTTTGTTCGGTCGGTTGCATGGGACCGAGTCGAATAGGTAGGCTACACGGTCCACCATATCAATTTTAACGCACAACCAATGCACTCCTCTGTAATTGAAAGGCATGTAAATCTACACGTAAACACAACGGCAGACCTTGTTCAGAGGCCATGTAAACATAATGCCTTTCATATTTTCGTTTTAATATAACGGGATGAACATTGATATTACCCTCTGGCATGCATCAAGAGCAGCAGTGTATCTGTCATGTCCGAAAAATGATGTGACGATATGTTCATGGTGCAGAGGTTGCATATCTTTATTTAGAATAAAAGTCTACATGTGTAATGCATAAAGGTCATTGACGGAAACATTTGTCAAAATATGTCATACACAATACACAATGTAGCTTTAAACACTTACTTACCGACAGATATACGGGAAAGAACCAATCAGTGTGCCTCCCGTCATTGTGTAAATCCCTCTGTCGATTAGTCAATTGCACCACCACCAAGTTGATTGGCTGGAACATTGTATGCAAGACACAAGGCAAGTTGATTAGAAAGGTTTCTGAGTTCAGGGGTACTGAAAAACGCAGATTCATATTTGTGCAGCCAACACTTACAGTGTCGGATAGCCAGGACCCTGGTTTGAGCGTGCGCATGTCACGCCGGGTGGCAACTTCACATGGCCGTCCATGAAGATTCATGGAAACAACAATGTCCCTACAAGCACAAAATGATCCTTAGAACGATAGTTATTTCACAGTGGACTGTCATTTTAAATTTGCAAGTAGTAAATGAAACAATACATTTCATTTTTGCTATCGTCAAATACATAGTTAAGAAGTTTTTGTTCCTCCGCCGATAACAACCCTTCGCTGTCCAACATCGTCAACGAGTCCTACAAAAATAAACAGCCAACTAACAGTACACATTTCAAAAAAAAATTGAAGCTTACATTACAAGGTCGGTAGTCATAAAAAACAACGTGAAATGATGTAAAAACTGTGAGCCTCAGACGATGCCACAACTTGTGATGTTTGGTGCGGAGTTTGTTAGAAATGTGTACTAACATATGGCAGCAGTCATAACTGCAAACATGCAATTCTTTGACAACTAGTACAATAGAACACAGATGATTGTAAAATTAGCAAAACATTATTGATGTGGGCATGAATTGGGTATTCAGAACTTGTGGGGCATGAAAGGCAGTATTTGTACCTTGTTCACATTGTCCACACCATCAACACCCACAGGTGAACCGATGTCGTCAACTCCACTATTTGTTTTGCTATCGATGCATAATTGCATATCCCCCACCTGAGTGGCTTGAACTCCAGTTCCACGCTTTTTTCCTTTTCCTTTTCCTTTTCGTCTTCCCTTTGCACTTCCTGTAACGATTCCAGTTGCTCCCAATGGTTTGCCAAGCTTAGTAGGAGAAGTATGCACATCGCACGCCACGTTCTTCACGCCCACTGACTGAAGGTCATCAGTGTATTTATCTTCAGTTTCATATGTTTCCCCTGACCGAAGGCCTCCCTTCTTGTTGTTGTCCCCACCTTCTTCAATGTTCAGCTTCTGCCCATCATGCAAATGACTTTTGTCCCTTGCCAAGGTTCCCTTCAAAATCTGTTGTTGGTGATCCACCCCTTGTACATCTGAAATCTTACACTCCATTGGGTTTACTTCGTCAGATGGTTTGACCACGCCATCGTCATGCGCCTCGACTCCAACAGCAGGGTCCACACCCTGTTGGGCCACGCCTGCCGGTTGCGGTGTAGAGAATATACCTTCGATGAGGTGGTGTAGCATTTGCTTCAGTTCACGTAAATTGGTTTGTTCAGTGAACGGTTCATTGCAGCCCAAACTGAAATGTTGAAGCAGCTGCTTCAGCATTTCCTTCAGTTGAGCAACATTGGAGGAGATGTTAATGATACACACATCATTGCCTTCCACCTAATCATACATACACATTCGTGAACTTAGTCTTATAAACCATCTTCAAATGATGTGGGTCAACTGTGTGAAAATTGCGTAATGCTTGGATGGATTACCTTGTCATTGCCAACAACTTGCTTGGCTTCGAAATGTCGCAACATCTCCATTAAATCTGTTTGGTTGTGGAGAACTTGCTTCATCATTTCCTTCACTTCGCGAATGTCGGACTCCAAATTGGTCATACGGACTTCGTTGTACTGTCCTTTTTGTTGGTTCTCGACATGGCATGCATCCATGTCAGCATCATCCGCGTTACTGGAATCAAACTCCACCTAATCATAGAAACGCATAAATGAAGTCTGACATTGTATGTTGAAGACAAGTGGGTCGATGGTGTGAAATGTGCACAGTGGTAGGACTGCTTACCGCAATTGTTGGGAATTTGTGCTTCCTTCTCATACGTCGCAGCGTCTCCCGTATTTGGGTATCACCCCAATCATGAAGCCGAGGTGTGGACCGCGTCGTAGTCGAGGTCAGAGAAACACAATCAAGGTACAACAGCTGTGGACATTAAGGGGCACACCATAATTAAGTTGTTCTTCCCAGAAAAATGAACTATATTCAGTAACAATGACATTCATTATTCTCAATTTTGCAGCGGAACGTACATAGAATACCGATTTTGTTGAGGATGCTGTCAACTTTATAGGCACATATCATGCAATGTTTTTTGGGGAAAAAAATGTACAGCACACCAACGACTTTATTGATGAAACCAAGGAAAAAAAATTATGTTCATGTTCCCCTCTTCGCAACCTAGTTTTAATTGGTTCCTCCATTGAGGTTCGGCATACTTTTTGCCCTGTACTCATTGTTCTTAAATTCATGACGGTACTCGCAGAAAATATATTTGTGCGAGCACCATACTTGGTCAGGAAGAGTGTTGTTTGTCGTACTCACAAAGCAGGTACCATTGTATGTCCCAATGAAGGCCAATTTGTTGAACCATGACAGAACAATGCATGAAACACATGAAGGGGGGAATGGAAAAAAAAATCAAGTTATTGGCATACCATTAGCAGGAAAACACATCCAGTTGCTCTGCGATGACCTTTATACTTGCGAACACCGTTGTGAAGGCATTGCAGTGTCAACTTTGCCCAATTACAAGCTCGCATACGATTCACGTCCTTCACGGCATGAATGAACGATGGATTCAAGCCGCTCATTGTGGTAGGACACAACATGGCCCCCAACACGTACAACGCAAATTTCCGCCGAAACTTGTCCTCCGCACCATCAGTCTCGGTCAGATAAAGTCTCAACTTGTTCAAAGGAATGACTCCGTTAACAACTCCAACCTCATCGTAGATATTGGGGTACGCTTCTAATGACCCAGCCAACTGCACATCATCGCCTTCACACCGTATTCCCAATAAAACATTAACTGCCTTACACGTGAGCCTGACTTGACAACCATGAACATTCAATGAACTACTGTCAGGATCGAAGTTCTGTACCAACCATGCGCACAAGTCGTGATCTATACGTGTACACTTCATCCCCAGGAGGCCAGCAAACCCAATGTCAATGACTGCCTGCTTTTGTGCTTCGTTGAACCGGTTAACTAGCTGAACAATTGACTTCAATGATATGCGGAGTTGGCTTTTACCCTGCACATTTTTTACCCTTAAATTAATACAAAAATACAACCAACAATGTCAGGAAAGCAGGACCTAGCCAAATGCATTTACGAAAACATGAAGTACGTAATGACCTTTTCAGACTTCGGTGCAGATGGTACAACTTTGGCGCGTTCCTCAGCGCTCGCCTTAGCCATTTCCACAAACCTCTTTTTCTCATCAGAGGGGAGTGCCTTCCACCTTTCCCCAATCTCCTTTCTAGTCTTTAACCAAGTAAATGACAGGCGTACAAGACAAGTAACAACTATGAGTCCAAAATTACTTTAACTAGAACTTTATGCCAAACGCAATCGGCGTGCATTGTTGGTAATTAAATAAGATTGCAAATACAAATAACAGTTGCAGCAAAAAGTCAGCGACAAAACGTAGCTGGACTTTTACAAAGAATTGAAATTTACAAAAACAATAGGAAGGTGAGCTTATTACATGCTACAATCCTACAAACGTGAAACAATCACAAGGCCACTACGACCATTCAATACAACGTGTGGATAGCAACCCAGCAATGTGTTTCCATCATAGTGTATTATAGAGAATACAGATTTCGACACTCACCATTTTTTGTCCAGTGTAGTCTGGCCCTTGCATTTCCTTGAATTGTTGCTGGCTGCATGCAAGCATCGTGAAGCTTATCATCACTAAATCTTAAATATGAATACATATATATATGCAAGTTTTTATGTCAAGATGGCCCCGAAATCGGCATAATACAGCTTTCGTACATCCGGGACTGAATCGACACCAATTTAAACATTTTCAGACATGCGGAACAAAACCAATTTCAAACATCACAAACTGAACTTCGACGAGGCGCGTAATTTCAGTACGAAAAATGTAATTCCATATTGTCAAAATAAACAACTAGTACCTGTAACAAATGAATGGTGCAACTGGCCGCTTCTGACAAGAGCCAGCGGTAGTGTCACACATTTGGATTTGTTGTTCGGCAATTGTCTTCAATCTTTTCCTTCCCCTTTATGAAAGAGCAAATCATACAAATTAGATTGAAGGGGAAATTACAGGGGTGGTGTACACATTTTGTCCGTTGTCTAATTTGGATCGATGCACTTTAAACAACCTAAATTCTGACAGTCCATTTCAACATTCCTGGACATTTTCGGTCAAATTACTAATGCCGTTTGTGATTTTTAAAACAAAGATTGTAATGTCAATTGATTCAGATTATGTGAGTTCAGTAAAGTTATAAGTTGACTACAACAAAAAGTACAGTTGGCACGTATATGCATATTTTCTGATACAAAACAGTGAAGAGTTGTAATCAAATGGACGTAATTGAAACAAAAGTTCAAAATTGATGCTGAAAGCGAGGCCATTCAAAATTTGTGGAAAACAAATAACACAAACAGAAAAGTACACGGGGCTGCTGTAAGAATTGATCCGGAAAAAAAATCAGCATATTCCTTGCTGATTGATTGCGTTTGTTTACAAACATATGTACGAAACCAAGTGGTAGGAAGTCTTTAAGGAGAAAACTAACATTGTTGGTGCGAGGTGACCAATATCCATCAGATGCAATGACGACAAGTCCTGCAAAGTATTCGAATCAATATTTACAAGAACACAAACAAACGGCTGCAACATGTGGCTGTTAACCTCATAATTTTGCGTAATCACATACAACAACACGCAGAATTTCCCAACACATATACAGATTTTGAAACAGACAAAAGAGAGGACAGACATCCAAATTTTGCATTTAGTTGACACAGCTTACAATTAAAATAATTATGTGTACAAGCGATAAATGCATAATTTCACAAATATTGCAGAGGAAGGACTACAAGTGTAAGTTTTTTATGAGCTTCGTGCAGAATGAGAATGGATGGGTACGTTAGTAATATTTGTTGGCTTCCAATGGCAGTCTACTGAGCAACTTGGTTGCAGAGAATCGAGGTGGCTGCATCCTGGCCCTTGCTCCATTACCTTCGGGTGCTCAGACAGTGGCCAGATCAGGGAAGAATACTTTTCCGGGCGTACAAGCAAGTCTCATCGATTGTATGTGACAATGAAACAAGCAAGGAAATTGAAGGCCTGAACTTGATGGCTGGCCTTTCCAACAACTTAAGCGGCCGGAGACGATGGCTGAAAACCAATACCTTCTCCCCGCCTGACTCGGACAAGGCTAACAGATTAAGGAAGAAGTTTGCCTTCAGTCCTTCTGTAACATCCAACTTTTGTAAGATGTGGTCCATCCGGGCATCGTCAATGCCCTCTGTTTCTATGGGTGACGTGTCTGTAGGTGAACCCTTTAGGAGGGATGTCAACTGTGCGTGCACATACAGTGTGCTCGCATCCCAGGTGATGCTCAACTTCTGAATGAAGTTGTTCAGTTCTTCAAGTTCGCGAACTGTCGTAAGGGGGAGGTGAAGAAATTCAGAAAAGTCAAGAAGCCCAGGCAATTCACGAAGAAAACCTCGTTCGTAGAAATGGACAACCTTGCCTGTCATTGCACGCAACTTTTGAATGACGGTTACCTTTGTCTTGAAGTTATCATCTTGCATATATATATATAGCAGTTACATTTGAAGAGGAAGGTAGGTGTCATTCATGGGTTGCGGGCTGTCTGGACTTTATTGAGCGAGTTCACGAAATGCGTACTGTCATTTGTCTTTTTTATGACATTCGTGCAGAATGAGAATGGATGGGTACGTTAGTAATATTTGTTGGCAGGTAGTGACAGTCTTGATTGTTTCATTGTCACATACAATTGATGAAACTTGCTTGGACGCCCGGCAAAGTATTCTTCTCTGATCTGGCCACTGTCTGAGCACCCGAAGGTAATGGAGCATGGGCCAGGATGCAGCCACCTCGATTCTCTGCAACGAAGTTGCTCAGTAGGAAATTGAAGCCCTGGACTTGATGGCTGGCCTTTCCAACAACTTAAGCGGCCGGAGACGATGGCTGAAAACCAATACCTTCTCCCCACCTGACTCGGACAAGCCTAATAGATTAAGGAAGAAGTTTGCCTTCAGTCCATCTCTAATATCCAACTTTTCTAAGATGTGGTCCATCCGGGCATCGTCAATGCCCTCTGTTTCTGTGGTTGACGTGTCTGTAGGTGAACTCTTTAGGAGGGATCTCAACTGTGCGTGCACATACAGTGTGCTCCCATCCCAGGTGATGCTCAACTTCTGAACGAAGTTGTTCAGTTCTTCAAGTTCACGAACTGTCGTAAGGGGGAGGTGAAGAAATTCAGAAAAGTCAAGAAGCCCAGGCAATTCACCAAGAAAATCTCATTCGTAGAAATGGACAACCTTGCCTGTCATTGCACGCAACTTTTGAATGACGGTTACCTTTGTCTTGAAGTTATCATCTTGCATATATATATATAGCAGTTACATTTGAAGAGGAAGGTAGCTGTCATTCATGGGTTGCGGGCTGTCTGGACCTTATTGAGCGAGTTCATGAAATGCGTACTGTCATTTGTCTTTTTTATGACATTCGTGCAGAATGAGAATGGATGGGTACGTTAGTAATATTTGTTGGCACGTAGTGACAGTCTTGATTGTTTCATTGTCACATACAATTGATGAAACTTGCTTGGACGCCCGGCAAAGTATTCTTCTCTGATCTGGCCACTGTCTGAGCACCCGAAGGTAATGGAGCATGGGCCAGAATGCAGCCACCTCGATTCTCTGCAACGAAGTTGCTCAGTAGGAAATTGAAGCCCTGGACTTGATGGCTAGCCTTTCCAACAACTTAAGCGGCCGGAGACGATGGCTGAAAACCAATACCTTCTCCCCACCTGACTCGGACAAGCCTAACAGATTAAGGAAGAAGTTTGCCTTCAGTCCATCTCTAATATCCAACTTTTCTAAGATGTGGTCCATCCGGGCATCGTCAATGCCCTCTGTTTCTGTGGTTGACGTGTCTGTAGGTGAACTCTTTAGGAGGGATCTCAACTGTGCGTGCACATACAGTGTGCTCCCATCCCAGGCGATGCTCAACTTCTGAACGAAGTTGTTCAGTTCTTCAAGTTCACGAACTGTCGTAAGGGGGAGGTGAAGAAATTCAGAAAAGTCAAGAAGCCCAGGCAATTCACGAAGAAAATCTCATTCGTAGAAATGGACAACCTTGCCTGTCATTGCACGCAACTTTTGAATGACGGTTACCTTTGTCTTGAAGTTATCATCTTGCATATATATATATAGCAGTTACATTTGAAGAGGAAGGTAGCTGTCATTCATGGGTTGCGGGCTGTCTGGACTTTATTGAGCGAGTTCATGAAATGCGTACTCTCATTTGTCTTTTTTATGACCTTCGTGCAGAATGAGAATGGCTGGGTACGTTAGTAATATTTGTTGGCAGGTAGTGACAGTCTTGATTGTTTCATTGTCACATACAATTGATGAAACTTGCTTGGACGCCCGGCAAAGTATTCTTCTCTGATCTGGCCACTGTCTGAGCACCCGAAGGTAATGGAGCATGGGCCAGGATGCAGCCACCTCGATTCTCTGCAACGAAGTTGCTCAGTAGGAAATTGAAGCCCTGGACTTGATGGCTGGCCTTTCCAACAACTTAAGCGGCCGGAGACGATGGCTGAAAACCAATACCTTCTCCCCACCTGACTCGGACAAGCCTAACAGATTAAGGAAGAAGTTTGCCTTCAGTCCATCTCTAATATCCAACTTTTCTAAGATGTGGTCCATCCGGGCATCGTCAATGCCCTCTGTTTCTGTGGTTGACGTGTCTGTAGGTGAACTCTTTAGGAGGGATCTCAACTGTGCGTGCACATACAGTGTGCTCCCATCCCAGGTGATGCTCAACTTCTGAACGAAGTTGTTCAGTTCTTCAAGTTCACGAACTGTCGTAGGGGGGAGGTGAAGAAATTCAGAAAAGTCAAGAAGCCCAGGCAATTCACGAAGAAAATCTCATTCGTAGAAATGGACAACCTTGCCTGTCATTGCACGCAACTTTTGAATGACGGTTACCTTTCTCTTGAAGTTATGATCTTGCATATATATATAGCAGTTACATTTCAATGGGAAGGTAGCTGTCATTCATGAGTTGCGGGCTGTCTAGACTTTATTGAGCGAGTTCATGAAATGCGTACTTTCAAGTGTAAGTTTTTTATGACCTCGTGCAGAATGAGAATGGATGGGTACGTTAGTAATATTTGGAAAGCTGGCAGTGGCAGTCTTGCTTGTTTCATTGTCACATACAATTGATGAAACTTGCTTGTACGCCCGGAAACGATTACCTTTCTTTGATCTACCCACTGTTTGAGCACCCGAAGTTAATGGAGCATGGGCCAGGATGTAGCCACCTCGATTCTCTGTAACCAAGTTGCTCAGTAGACTGCCACTGGAAGCCAACAAATATTACTTACGTACCCATCCATTCTCATTCAGCACGAAGGTCATAAAAGACTTACAATTGAATGTACGCATTTCATGAGATCGCTCAATAAAGTGCAGACAGCCCGCAACTCATGAATGACAGCTACCTTCCTCTTGAAATGTAACTGCTATATGTATATGCAAGATCATAACTTCAAGAGAAAGGTAACCGTCATTCAAAAGTTGCGTGCAATGACAGGCAAGGTTGTCTATTTCTATGAATGAGATTTTCTTCGTGAATTGCCTGGGCTTCTTGACTTTTCTGAATTTCTTCACCTCCCCCTTACGACAGTTCGTGAACTTGAAGAACTGAACAACTTCGTTCAGAAGTTGAGCATCACCTGGGATGGGAGCACACTGTATGTGCACGCAAAGTTGACATCCCTCCTAAAGAGTTCACCTACAGACACGTCAACCACAGAAACAGAGGGCATTGACGATGCCCGGATGGACCACATCTTAGAAAAGTTGGATATTAGAGATGGACTGAAGGCAAACTTCTTCCTTAATCTGTTAGGCTTGTCCGAGTCAGGTGGGGAGAAGGTATTGGTTTTCAGCCATCGTCTCCGGCCGCTTAAGTTGTTGGAAAGGACAGCCATCAAGTCCAGGGCTTCAATTTCCTACTGAGCAACTTCGTTGCAGAGAATCGAGGTGGCTGCATCCTGGCCCATGCTCCATTACCTTCGGGTGCTCAGACAGTGGCCAGATCCGAGAAGAATACTTTGCCGGGCGTCCAAGCAAGTTTCATCAATTGTATGTGACAATGAAACAATCAAGACTGTCACTACCTGCCAACAAATATTACTAACGTACCCAGCCATTCTCATTCTGCACGAAGGTCATAAAAAAGACAAATGAGAGTACGCATTTCATGAACTCGCTCAATAAAGTCCAGACAGCCCGCAACCCATGAATGACAACTACCTTCCTCTTCAAATGTAACTGCTATATATATATATGCAAGATGATAACTTCAAGACAAAGGTAACCGTCATTCAAAAGTTGCGTGCAATGACAGGCAAGGTTGTCCATTTCTACGAATGAGATTTTCTTCGTGAATTGCCTGGGCTTCTTGACTTTTCTGAATTTCTTCACCTCCTCCTTACGACAGTTCGTGAACTTGAAGAACTGAACAACTTCGTTCAGAAGTTGAGCATCACCTGGGATGGGAGCACACTGTATGTGCACGCACAGTTGACATCCCCCCTAAAGAGTTCACCTACAGACACGTCAACCACAGAAACAGAGGGCATTGACGATGCCCGGATGGACCACATCTTAGAAAAGTTTGATATTAGAGAAGGACTGACGGCAAACTTCTTCCTTAATCTGTTAGGCTTGTCCGAGTCAGGTGGGGAGAAGGTATTGGTTTTCAGCCATCGTCTCCGGCCGCTTAAGTTGTTGGAAAGGCCAGCCATCAAGTTCAGGGCTTCAATTTCGTACTGAGCAACTTCGTTGCACAGAATCGAGATGGCTGCATCCTGGCCCATGCTCCATTACCTTCAGGGTGCTCAGACAGTGGCCAGATCACAGAAGAATACTTTTCCGGGCGTCCAAGCAAGTTTCATCAATTGTATGTGACAATGAAACAAGCAAGACTGCCACTGCCTGCTAACAAATATTACTAACGTACCCATCCATTCTCATTCTGCACGAATGTCATAAAAAAG
Organism: Camellia granthamiana; assembly: GCA_036172215.1. Classification (NCBI taxonomy): domain Eukaryota; kingdom Viridiplantae; phylum Streptophyta; class Magnoliopsida; order Ericales; family Theaceae; genus Camellia; species Camellia granthamiana. The sequence goes on from CM069911.1 coordinate 110,781,158, forward strand.
ACAAATGAGAGTACGCATTTCATGAACTCGCTCAATAAAGTCCAGACAGCCCGCAACCCATGAATGACAGCTACCTTCCTCTTCAAATGTAACTGCTATATATATATATATATATGCAAGATGATAACTTCAAGACAAAGGTAACCGTCATTCAAAAGTTGCTTGCAATGACAGGCAAGGTTGTCCATTTCTACGAATGAGATTTTCTTCGTGAATTGCCTGGGATTCTTGACTTTTCTGAATTTCTTCACCTCCTCCTTACGACAGTTCATGAACTTGAAGAACTGAACAACTTCGTTCAGAAGTTGAGCATCACCTGGGATGGGAGCACACTGTATGTGCACACACAGTTGACATCCCTCCTAAAGAGTTCACCTACAGACACGTCAACCACAGAAACAGAGGGCATTGACGATGCCCGGATGGACCACATCTTAGAAAAGTTTGATATTAGAGAAGGACTGAAGGAAAACTTCTTCCTTAATCTGTTAGGCTTGTCCGAGTCAGGTGGGGAGAAGGTATTGGTTTTCAGCCATCGTCTCCGGCCGCTTAAGTTGTTGGAAAGGCCAGCCATCAAGTTCAGGGCTTCAATTTCGTACTGAGCAACTTCGTTGCACAGAATCGAGATGGCTGCATCCTGGCCCATGCTCCATTACCTTCAGGGTGCTCAGACAGTGGCCAGATCACAGAGGAATACTTTTCCGGGCATCCAAGCAAGTTTCATCAATTGTATGTGACAATGAAACAAGCAAGACTGCCACTGCCTGCCAACAAATATTACTAACGTACCCATCCATTCTCATTCTGCATGAATGTCATAAAAAAGACAAATGACAGTACGCATTTCATGAACTCGCTCAATAAAGTCCAGACAGCCCGCAACCCATGAATGACAGCTACCTTCCTCTTCAAATGTAACTGCTATATATATATATGCAAGATGATAACTTCAAGACAAAGGTAACCGTCATTCAAAAGTTGCGTGCAATGATAGGCAAGGTTGTCCATTTATACGAACGAGGTTTTGTTCGTGAATTGCTTGGGCTTCTTGACTTTTCCGAATTTCTTAACCTCACCGTTACAAAAGTTCGCGAAGTTGAAGAACTGAACAACTTCGTTAAGAAGTTGAACATCACTTGGGATGGGAGCACACTGTATGTGCACCCACAGTTCAGATACCTCCTAAACAGT